>PVJN01061588.1:0-11248 GCA_004026805.1 Lasiurus borealis
GACTGTTAATTCTTAGGGGGAAAGGGGTGAAGGGTATACAGAAAGAGACTGGACAAAAATCATACACCTATGGATGAGATCAATGGGAGGGAGCTAAGGGCAGAGGGAGGGTGGGAGCTGGGTGGAGGGGTACTATGGAGGGGAAAAAAAGAGAAACAAATGTAATAATCTGAATAATAAAGATTTAATTAAAAAAAAAAAAGCCACCAATAAAGAAAAAGGACATTGCTGGCATCCAACTGAATGATCCGCTCAATCTATTCTTCTTCCTTCCTCCCATAGGCAAGTATCCTGAGAAGGGTAGCAAGGTGCTCATGTCCTTGGTTTTACTATAGCTTTAATTTATGTACATATTTGTTCACCTGATTATGTACATGTTTGTTCACCTTAAAATTAATGGTCCAAAAAGAAGCATTTTCAAAAAGCAAAAAAAAAAAAAAAAAAAAAGAACTTGGTATGTGATAATAGTAGCTTTTTTTTTTAAATATATGTTATTGATTTTTAAGAACATGTAAATTTAAGAACTTGGTATGTGATAATAGTAACTTTTTAAAAAAATATATTTTATTGATTTTTTACAGAGAGGAAGGGAGAGAGATAGAAAGTCAGAAAACATCGATGAGAGAGACACATCGATCACCCGCCTCCTGCACACCCCACTGTGGAGACATGCCCGCAAGCAAGGTACATGCCCCAACCGGAATCCAACCTGGGACCTTTCAGTCCACAAGCCACTGAGCCAAACCGGTCTCGTGATAACAGTAGCTTTTAAGTTAGTGGGCAACGAAGCAGTTAAATGGTATTGGGACAAATTTCTCACTATTGGATAATCATGAGGCAAAATAATTTATAGTCTTAAGATTTTTTTTTAATATATTTTATTGATTTTTTACAGAGAGGGAGAGAGATAGAGAGCTAGAAACATCAATCAGCTGCCTCCTGCACAACCCCTACTGGGCATGTGCCCGCAACCAAGGTCTGTGCCCTTGACAGAATCAAACCTTTGGCCTTTCAGTCCGCAGGCTGCCACTCTATCCACTGAGCCAAACTGGTTTCAGCTATAGGCGTAAAATTTTATGTTAAAATTTGCCTGGCCTGTGTGACTCAGTGGTTGGGGGTTGACTATGAACCAGGAGGTCTCTGTTCCATTCCCGGTCAGGGCACATGCCAGATTGCAGGCTTGATCCCGCATGTGGGGTGTGCAGGAGGCAGCTGATCAATGATTCTCTCTCATCATTGATGTTTCTATCTCTCTCTCCCTCTTCCTCTCTGAAGTCAATAAAAATATATTTTTAAAAAATTTAAATGGTAAGTGTATTCAAGAAAATGCTAATAAATTGTATTATTATTATTACCCTGAGATGGTATCAGTGGCACAATACCATAGCTTCTGGAGTCCGACAGATATAAGTTTAAGTGCTCTCCCTGACATCCATTAGTGAGGGAACTTACGTAAATTACTTTAAATTAATTTGTAACCTCCCATCTGTCGAATACAGATAACAGTATCTCATCACAAGGTTGATATTAAGCAAAATAATGTGTATAAGAACTTTACCCATAAATACTAAACAGTAAGTATCACTGTTATGAAATAGGCTCTCTAAGCAGGGTGCCAAAAGCAAAAACTGTAACAAAAAGATGGATAAACTGACCACATAAAAATAAAAAACTATGTAATTCAAGTACCAAGTCCTTCTTCACACCTGAGACAAGAGGAGCAACTACCTAGATTTTAACAATTACGAGCATAACAATAATTAGTAACTAGACAAAATTTACTTGATTCTAAAAAATCAGAGTACAGCACAGGAAATATAGTCAATAATAGTGTAATAACTCTGTATGGTGCCAGGTGGGTACCTGAAATATGGGAGGGGAGAGAGGTTGGTTGTCTAACCACTATGCCTAAAGCCAGTATGAAATTATACTGAATGTAAACTGTAATTAAAAATAAAGTTTAAGGCCCTACCAGGTAGCTCAGTTAGAGTTTATTCAGAAACACCAAGACTGCCTGATTCCACTCCCCATCAAGGCACATATAACAAATCAACTAAGGAATGCATAAATGAGTGGAACGAACCAATGCTCTCTCTCCCTCATTCTCTCTAAAATCAACAAATAAAAATTAAAAACTAAATTAAAAAGAAATAAGATCCCCAGTTAAGTAAGTGAACATACATCATGGGTCCCTTCAAGCATACCAGTATGCATACTTCAGTTAGAATGATGCTAGCTTGAGGTGAAAAGACACAAAACCATAACAACAGTCTCCTCTACGATGCAACTCCACCACTTCAAGGCATTCCACTCCCTCTTTAAGGGCAGTTCGTGTATTTCACCAATAAACTTCAGATGAGTTGTGCCTTGCACTGACGACACACAAAAGAACAAGTAAGCCGTGCTATGCCTCCTCTAAGTGCAGCATATTAAGCTACAGAGCCACGAAAAAAAAACAACAAAAAAAACACGATTGTTTTAAGTACCCTGTTTGATTCTTGTAGTGACATTCTAAGGACATTCCTAGAACAGGTGGATGGACGGCCCAAGGTGGACCTAAAGATCCCTTTCGGCCCTAAAATTCCACAATCCCTTAGCACCAACCGGGACTTAACCCCAGGATACTCCGTGACATTTCACAACCCACAGCAGCAGGTTCCACCACCCTTTCAGGATCTGCGGACTGGTCGGGTTATTACCCTGCACCCTAACTCACCTGTCCCCGCGAACCTCTCACAGTACCAGGGCCTATCGCGACACCCCCCGGCCACTGCTGCACACAGTGTCACACTGTAGGGCCTCCCCGGGCCCTCTTTCCGCCTCAGGGGTCCGAAGCAGTCGTGATCACCTCTCCCCCGCCCCACACCGACGGAGGGAGACACGCGGGTTCACCTCAATCTCGTAGCCCTTCACCGGAGGGGGAGCAGTGGCCGCCGCCGCCGCCATGGCCAGAACCCCCACCATGCTCCCCGCTTCCCGGAATCCCGGCTCCTAGGACCTGGCCCGGCCCGGCCTGGCATGCCCGGAAGCCATGGGCGCGGCCGGCTCCCGCAGGAACGAGGCGCTGGACCGCGCGGGGCCGTCTCGGACTCTCCGGCGCCGCCCGCCCGCCCGGATCCGTCGCCGAGGCTGGGCCCAGCTCGGCCGAGTCGAACGCGGGAAAGGACGGTGAAAAAGCGCGGGCAACCAGGACCCTGGGTCGCGGCCCGGTGGACGCGGGGCGCCCCCGAGTCGGGCCCTTGAGGCCGGGCGCTCGGGACGGGGGCCCCGGCGGCGAAAGCAAGCCGATCACCGATCGGACCCGCGGGCTTCGGACGGACTTCTTGTCAATTGGGTTTTCGCGCCCTCCGGGGCGCAGAGGGCGGGGCCCGGGATTGTTTCTGGAGGCTGCGCGGACGGCGGGGCCGCAGGGCCAAAATACGTCTTCGGCGAACGCGCGGGAGCCGGAATCTTCCTGCCGTGAAATGAGCGGGGAGTTTGAAGATTCGAACTTCTCTCGCCCATTTTTCCCTGATGAGGACCTGATTTCGCTAACGTCCCCGTTTGTGACAGAATTAACACCCTGGACTTCTGACGACCCACATCGCCCCCTATTTAAATGAGGAACTTTGAAAAAAATACAGAGAACGAAATAACCATCGATTACAGTTCCTCTCACGCGGAATAAAAGGTTATTTTGGCAATCGTCCTACCTCGCGATATGCCCATTCGGGGTCCGACATTGGACTTTCTCTTCACCTTTGGGTGTTTCTTGCTGTGGATTTCGTCCTCTCGAGCAGTTAGGAGCCCAAGGCCATCGACTGGGCTGTTTTTGCGTTTTCTGTCATCGCAGGGCACTAGTAGTTTACTGGTTTGTAGTGATGCTAATCTCATACTTCATTTGCATTGTCTTCCTGGATTTTTTTTTTAACTTTGTTTTTTTACGTTAAATTGCGGTTACGTAAAGAATATGTTTATTTTGTCTGAGTGCATAGTTTTATATATATATATATATATATATATATATAGTCAATTTATAAAAAGTCAGTTTATATATATATATATATATATGTGTATATATATATATATAAACTGACTTTTTATAGAGAGGAAGGGAGAGGGATAGAGATTTAAAAACATCGATGAGAGAGAAACATGCTGCCTCCTGCACGCCCTTCACTGGGGATGTGCCCGCAACCAAGGTACGTGCCCTTCAGTCTGCAGGCCGAGGCTCTATCCACTGAGCCACACCGGTCTCGGCTGAGTGCATAGTTTTAACTGCCCAGTATGTAAAAGCTAAAATAAGACAAGTAAAAGGACTTCCCAAATAATAACAAGAAGCCACCTTGTTAGGTCGGGTTATTATGCTAATTGATACTACTACTATTGATGTAATTGTTTCCATTTTTATAGTATTTGCTATTGTCTTGACAACTTAAAGGGTACAAATTTCTCCAATGACATTAGTGGTAATTGCTTTTTCTTTGAAAATTATTAGCCCTGGATAAGGTTTTTCAAGAAGGGAGAATGCTGTTTTGGTTTAAAAACAAACAAAAAACCTCACATAGTGTGGGGTGAGGGCAGCCGAGGAGAGGTCAATGGGAGGAAAGCCGAGACTTATGTAGTACTTTAAACAGTAAAGAATTTAAATAAAAAAACAACAACAACACCTTATGTAGTATAAGAACACTGCCCAAGAATTACAGAGGAAAAGGAAAGCCTCTTTGACTTTCATCCCCAACGGGTCTTTTCCTCTTCGCCCAAATGGTAACCAATATTACCTATTTGGTAGATAGCTGATAGCGTTGCAGCCTTTTCATATATGTATGCATAAAAAAAGTTAGGCTTGCTTTTATTTACATAAAAGACAACCCTGTAAATGTTTTTCAGCAATTTGCTTTTTTTCATTCATCATTCTTTTCAAGTTATCCATGATATGTGAGGACCTGATTCATTCCTTTTCATTTCTGAACATTCCATCCAATTATGCACAACATTTCATTTATCCATCTCCTTAGTGATGGACATTTAGGATGTCTTCAATTTTCTGCTAATGAGTCAGTGAACTTTCTTATCCATATCTCCTTATAATGTTTCTCTAGGTTACACACTTAGAAGTGGAATTGCTGGATTATATAGGATATGTTGCTAGCATTTTTTTATTTTGCTACATCACTACACATTTATTTTATCTTGTTTTATTTTAAAATCCTCACTGGAGGCATTTTTTTTTTTTTTGAGAAAGAGAGAGAGAAAGAGAGAGAGAGAGAGACATCGATGTGAGAGAGACATAATTGGTTGCCTCCCACAGGCGCCTCACCAGGGCAGGGGATGTAACCTGCAGTGCTTCAGTGTCTGGCTGACCCTCTAACCACTGGGTACACTGGCCAGGGCAGAGCTTCTCAATGTTACAGGAGGAAGTCTTTTCTCTGAGACCATTCAGTTTCTCCGCCAATCTCTTTTGGGGTAGAGGGGTTTATAACTCATGCAGTTGGGTGGAAGCAATGAGTAGGGGACACCTAAATGCATGGAATAAGGCAATGGACATGGAATTTCTAACTCTAATTTTAACTGATGTCCTCTTTTTTCAGCCCCATACCTCACTGTTACCTGCTGTGCTATCCACCCATCCATCCATTCAGCCATTCCATAGCTGCTATGAACAAAGCAGCAATAAAGAAAACAGACAAAAATTCCTATCCTCTTAGAATTTACAAAAACCATCTACCTCACCCCTAATCCACCTGATTAACCTCAGTCCAAAAATATTCAATGAAATATTCCAGAAATTAATAATTCATGCACTTTATTTTTTTTATTGATTTTTTCACAGAGAGAGAGAGGGATAGAGAGTTAGAAACATCGATGAGAGAGAGACATCAATCAGCTGCCTCCTGCACCCTCCACACTGGAGATGTCCCCACAACCAAGGTGCATGCCCTTGACCGGAATCTAACCTGGGACCTTTCAGTCCGCAGGCCGACGCTCTATCCACTGTGCCAAACCGGTTTCGGCTAATTCATGCACTTTAAAATGCATGCAGTTCTGAGCAATGTGAAGAAGTCTTTCACCTGGGATGTGAATCACTCCTTTGTCCAATGTATTCACCCATGATTACCATTAGTCATCTCAGTCATCAGATTGACTGTTGTAGTGTTCAAGTAATCCTTATTTTACTTAATGCCCCAAAGTGCCACGAGTAGTGATGCTGCCCTAACCAGTTTGGCTCAGTGGATAGAACATCGGCCTGCGGACTCAAGGGTCCCAGGTTTGATTCCAGTCAAGGGCAGGTACCTTGTTTTCGGGCACATCCCCAGTAGGGGGTGTTGAAGGAGACAGATGTTCAATGTTTCCCTTTAATCCAATGGTTCTCAACCTGTGGGCTGCCACCCCTTTGTGGGTCGAACGACCCTTTCACAGGGGTCGCCTAAGACCATGGAAAAATGCAGATATTTACATCACGATGCATAACAGTAGCAAAATTTCATGGTTGGGGGTCACCACCACATGAGGAACTGTATGCAACGGTCGCGGCCTTAGGAAGGTTGAGAACCACTGCTCTAATCGATGTTTTTAACTGTCTATCCCTCTTCCTTTGTAAAAAAAATCAGTAAAATATATGTTTAAAAAAAGAGTAGTAATGCAGACAATTTGGATATACCAAAGAGAAGTGCTTCCTTTAAGTGAAAAGGTGAATACACACTGGGAAAAAAACATATTATCTACAAGGTAGGGTAAAAGTCGGTTTTCAGTTGTTCATGTGGAATATAATACAATAATTAATAAATAATAATACAGTAATAAACTTTTGCATACCCACAACTATAAACCTACTTTGGCCTTACCCTGAATAGGGTGCAGTACTACCTGTGTTTCAGACATCCACTGGGAATCTTGGGATATACTCCCTTTGGATAAGGGGACATTATTGTACTCAAGAATATCTGTTACATGAATTAAGGTATTAACTAAACAGAAGCAGTGAGGAAAGGCATCCCAGGTAGGACAAAACTAAGTGGGGAAGGGTATAAGGTTTTGGAGACAGGAATATAAATGAACGGTTTAAGAAAGAAAGAAGCATGGAGATGTGAAGTAAAGCATAGGGGATGTAGTCAATAATATTGTAATAACTATGTATGATGTAAAATGAGTACTAGATTTATCCAGGTGAGTTTTAAACATGTCTAGTTACTATGTTGTACACTTAAAAACTAATATATTGTATGCCAATTGTAACTGAAAAATATTTTTAAAATTAAGTTATTTTTTAAGAATGAAAAAAAAAGAAGAAAAAAGGAGATAAAGTTAAGAGTAAGGGCATGGAGTTCAGGTTAAAAGTTTTGGCTTTAATGAACAGACATCAAAGATTTTTGCAAATACAGTGACATTTGCAAAACATGTTTTAGAAAGATAAATGATAGAGAAACGGGTTTGGTTCTGTCGTAAGATAAAGTAGGGGTTGGCATACAGTACACTCTCGAGTATTTGTTTAGGGAAATGAATATACATAGAATAGCTGAAGTGGGAACATAAGAAAAAATCATATGGCATTAGTCCAGGTATAATATGAAAAAGACTTGAATTAGGGTTTTGGCCTTTATAGAGTCCTGAAACTGAAAGTGGGGGAGAAGATAGGAAAATAATTCTAGGGAATAGAAGATTTAAGGCACAGATTGAGTCAGTAAAAAACAGGATTTATTAAATATTCTTGAACATAGCAATGTTGTGTGCTCTCTAAAGCTAATTGAATAGAACTGGTTCTGCCCTGGAGGGTACTACATGAAATGGTTTTTCTTTTTTATTACTACATCCAATTTTTTTTAAATTAAAAGAAAAACTTCCATAAAGCCAAGATACTAATCTTAGTCTCATTAAACTTTGTTTCCTCAACCTACTAACTGATGAGAGGCGTGTGTGTGTGTGTGGATATATTATATATATATATGTATATATAATATATCCACACTATATAAAGAAAATACAAAGGAAATCTTGTGAAATCACTCTCCCAGGCTTGAAATTTTGGAAACATGCTTTCAGAGCACAAGTTCCTAAAGAGTAAATAGTCTGGTTGATAACACAAGAAGATTGGACACAGGAAGACTGATGTGGAGGTGGCAATGACAGAAGCCAGCAGGCCATCAGACAGGATTTTACAGAGTTGGGCTTTCTACTTCTGTTTTGTTTTTTAATCTTTGTGGCATCAAATTGGTCTAGAATTGACTTTTTAAGTGTACTCAGAAGTGAGCAGATTCTGGGGCACAAACGTTTTATTCTAAAAAGACAAGAAACAAACAAAGCAAGTTGCTAATTTATTTATTTATGATCAGATATAATTGGCGAGAAAACTGCAGCAACTGGAATATCAAGTTGTAACCAGATAGTTATTTGGTAAACAATGGATTAGTGTAGGATACTTTGGCTATCTGGTCAGCTAAGGCTTTCTCTCTCCTCTCTCCAACTTCTCAGAAAGCTCCTAACTGTATTGGACATATAGTGATGACTTTTTACTCTCTGACTTCCCTGTTTACACACCTAATACTATTATTACCACATTCTTTTTATATAATGTCCTTGTATAGATATTACAAATATATACCTACACATATATATGGAAAATTAGCTCTATCATGAAGATAAGGTGAGCCAGAAAAAATCATATGGCATTATATATATATATATATATATATATATATATATGTATATATAATTGATTTCAGAGAGGGAGAGAGATAGAAACATCAATGATGAGAGAGAATCATGGATTGGCTGCCTTCTTCATGCCCCATGCCCCACACCGGGGATTGAGTCCAGCAACTTGAGCATGTGCCCTGACCAGGAATCAAATCTGGAACCATGACCTCCTGATTCTTAGGTTGATGCTCAACCACTGAGCCATGCTGGCTGGGCAGGACCTAGTTTTTTTGTTTGTTTGTTTTTAAATATATTTTAAATTGATTTTTTCACAGAGAGGAAGGGAGAGAGAGAGTTAGAAACATCGATGAGAGAGAAACTTTTATCAGCTGCCTCCTGGACACCCCCTACTGGGGGTGTGCCCACAACCAAGGTACGTGCCCCTGATTGGAATCGAACCGGGGACCCTTCAGTCCACAGGCTGACGCTCTATCCACTGAGCCAAACCAGTTTCGGCAGGATCTAGTTTTTGAATAGCAATTCATATAAAGAAATACTGTCCAGCAATAAAAAATAATTAAGATATAATCCTAATCTTAATATGCCTCTTAAAATATTTTTATTAATGCTATATAATTTTATATTTTGAAAACTCAAATTTATAGAAATCTTAAACTTACAGACAAGTTGCAAATAGAGTGCAATTGTTTTCCATGAATAAGCCATTTGAGAGTAAATTCCAACATTCTACAATTACATTCTATAAATCTAAAGGTAATCATCAAAAACAGGATTTATCATGATACTTTACTATCATCAAATCCTCAGAACCCATTCAAGTTTAATTAAGTACAATGATTCCCTTTATAGCAAATGGATCCAGTCCACAATCACATGTTGCATTGTCATATCTCCTGATAGTCACCAACTCATAAATCATAGAAATTAATATCTTCTTCCCCACTCTCCTTTCCTTATCCTCTATTTGTGCCCTATAGTTTCTCTCTCTCCATTTCTTACTCAATACATACCTCCAGGTACCCAGCTTCTCCTTTCCAATTTAGCTCTTCAGTCATTTCTCTCAATTCTGTACCACTGAAACGTGGGAGCCAGGTTGAAGACAATCTGCAGGTGAGAAGGTGAAGGCAAAATCCCCCTTCATTGCTGGATTAGTAGTATAAGGGCCACGGCTGAGAATTTGTAAATATTTATATATTTTGTTTGTGATAGTCTTTCCTGATTCTACCTCAAATGGCCTTTCCATTCAGGATGTTACTAAATCTCTTTAGTAGACATTTACATCTTTTACATAGCTCAATTACACCATGCATCTCACTAATTTTCCTGTCTGGGCCCTCGTTTATCTTGTATCCTTTAGGATTCCTGCAGTTGCAAGTTACAGAAAACTCACCTCAGGCTGCCTTAAACAATGAAGAGGATTCATTGGCAAATACAGTATTAACTAAGTGCCTGGCTACCTTATCTTCATGATAGAGCTAATTTTCCATTTTCTACAGGAGGGCTTCTCTTTACTAATCTTTTCTAGTTGGTCCAGGAAAACTGGGATTTAGCCTCTAGTACACATTCCACGTGTAATATTGATTAAATCATGCCCTGTCTGGCTCAGTGGATAGAGGGTCAGAAAAAAAAAAAAATATATATATATATATACACACACACTACATCTTACACACCTCCTGGTTTTGTATGGCCCCTGAATGAGATATGGTTTGTTGTTGTTGTTTTAATTTTTAAAAATTGATTTTAGAGAGAGGAAGAGAAAGAGAAGTCTGACCAGGGATCAAACCCACAACCTCAGGGTATTGCAACAATGCTTTAACCAACTGAGCTACAGGGCCCCATCTGGAAAATAGTTTTTACGTTTGCCAAACAGCTGACGAAACTTGCAAGGAATATTTTGTAACAAGTGGACATAAAGTGAGATTCAAATTTGTGTCCATAATATTTGCACACGGCTACGCCCATTCATTTACGATGCAGCCACAGAGACTTTATGGCCCCAGCTGGCCTTTGCAAGGAAAGTTTGCAAACACCTGTTTTGGACTTGTGCCTGGACAGCTGTGCCTACCGCTGGCCAGCGTTGAAGGCCTGTCCTGGCTCCCTCCTTAGACCAGCGGTGGGGTCCTCAGGGCGTGGGGCCTGGTGCAGAGTGACCTCCTAAAATCCCTGCCACGGCTGGCATTCTCGCGGGGTGGGGAGGTAGGACCAGGACGAAATTAGGAGCCACGTGGGCTGAGATCCCCACGCTTGACACCGCCGATGGCCCTCCCTTGTCCCTCAGTTTCCTCCTCTGAGAAACAGCTCCAGGGATGAAATAAGATGCGGGAAACACCGGTAAAGGTGTTGTCAACCTCTCCCTGCCTCCACGCGCGTCCGGAGGAGACGCGGCGGGCCAGGCGCTGCGCGTGAACCGGAGGGCAGGCACCGCGGGCCCGGGCGGCGGGCCTGTCCGTCAAAGCCGCCGGGGGCGGGGCGGGGCGGCGCTTCCGCCTGCGCGGGGCCACGCCGGGCCGCTCGGCGGCGCTCGGGACAGTCGGGAGCCGCGCCCGGAGCCGCCGGCGGAGGGGCCGGACGAGGAGGCGATGGAGCTGGAGCCCGAGCTGCTGCTGCAGGA
>PVJN01061589.1:0-11248 GCA_004026805.1 Lasiurus borealis
GATATTAATAACCACAAATAAAGGTGACCACCAGAGAGAGGAAAATTAGAGGATAGGAAAGAAAGAAGAAGAGAGAAAAGAAGGAAAGAAAAGGAAGGAAGGAAGGAAGGAAGGAAGGAAGGAAGGAAGGAAAGAAAAGAAAAGAAAAGAAAAGAAAAGAAAAGAAAAGAAAAGAAAAGAAAAGAAAAGAAAAGAAAAGAAAAGAAAAGAAAAGAAAAGAAAAGAAAAGAAAAGAAAAGAAAAGAAAAGAAAAGGAAAAGAAAAGAAATAAAAGAAAAGAAAGAAGTGCCAAAATGAAGTTGGGAGAAGTGAAGAAAAAGAAAAAAAGTAGAAAGAAAAGAAAGAGAATAAGAAAGAGAAGGGGGAAAAATTATATATATGAGTATAAAACTTCAGTAGAACAGCCACGAATCCTAACAAATGCCAGCAACAAGCACCTGGAGATTAATACAAATTACAAACAACAACTAATATCAAGCAAGGGAGGGAAAACAGAGGTAAAAAACAAAGCAAAGAAAACAAAACAAAACAAAAAGAATGAGCAAAACAATCTCACAAAAAAAGTATAAAATATCGATATAATCAACATTGAAGCAAACAACAACAAAAGAACAGAGAGAATAATAATTTTTGGATAGTGAAGACCGAGAAGAGAGAGGTGTATATGGACTTGGAGCAGGGGATTGAAAATTAGATATATAAGTAGGGTGAAATTTTAACAGGGGCTAAAAAGAAAGAATAGGGAAAATCTAAAGTAGGAAAAGGGTAAGAGAGGCAGGACAACAAAAGGGGAAAAGGTAGGAAGAGAGTGATGGCATAAAGGTAGAAGTGAGATAGAGTAAAATGATGCTACAGGAAAGATGAAAATAGAATGTAGAACTCTAATCCCAAAGTAAAATAAAGAGAAAATAAAATGACACTTTTTTTTTTCAAAAAGGTAGTGGTAATAATATTGATTGAAATAAAAATATAGTAATTAAAAAGGTAAAATCAAGTGAGAGGAAAAGAAAAAAATTAATTTCTTAAGTAAAAGATGAAAAAATTAAAAATAGAATGTGCTGTAGTGAAGTCATTAACTTCCTCTCTTGTTCTTTTTGGCATGCCTGTTTCCCAGTTGGGACAGTATTGCAGTTCCCTGCGTTCCACTGGTACTCAGTGTTATATGTCAATCCTGATTTTTAAACAGGCAGTGTGTCTTAATCTCTTTATTCTTTTATTTTTGATTACACATGAGTCTACTTGTGAGTCAGCTTCTGGGTGGCAATGTTTCTGGATTGACCTCCAAGATTATATGTCCTCTCTAGCCTGTGCTTAGATCCTACTTTCCCTGCGGCACTCAATACCATTTTGTGGGAGTGGGCTGCCCCATAGCTGGTTCTCTGATGGTTACTCCCCACTCCAATACCAGGGTTCAGAAAAACAATTTTCCCCTGCAATCTCCCAGGGTGTCCCCAATTGGGTGATCCTATGTATTGGGCTTAGCAATCAGAAGCAAGGATCTGAAGATGAAAGAGCACAAGTCTGTACAGTTCCCCTTCCCTGCTCTTGTTTGGCACACTTTAATAACTCCCAGACTGTCTTGCATAAGATCAAAATGGGTTGCTTTCTAGATATCCCCTCTGTTAGCAGTTCTGAGGACCCCCTTCCACATTCACAGATCACGCCATACCTAACAGCAAGGATTTCTCTAGGTGCTGACTTCCCCCGGTCCTCCTGCTCCCATATTGTGCATGTTTCAGTCCTGCAGGACCAGAGACCTCACCTTATCCCAAGTGAAATCTGACCTTTCCGTGTGGAGTGTAGAGCTCCTCTGAATCCGAGTGCACCAACTGGGGACTGGTGTTCTGGGGCTCGCAGCTGTTCGGTGGGTGCTACAGTTGTAGATTTTCAGGCTTCTGATAATACACACTTTCCCCTTCAGGATGGCATGGTCTCCACATCTGAGCTAGTGACTCCGGGAGAAAAACCCAGCAGCAGTGGAGGCTGCCTGGTCAGGGGAGCCCCATCCAGCAGTCCTCCACTTTCTCCTAGGATATAGCTGTCCCTTAACTTGCAGAACTCTCAGCTGTTCTCTCTATCTACTCAGGGACAAGGCTCAGGACACATCCACTTACTCTGTCACCATTTTTTTTTTCGCTCTTGTGTACATTTTAAATGGACTATTCATGATAATAAGAGTATAAATCCATTTTAAACTTAGAAGAGAGGACTCTACTTTTATTTGATTATCTCCATACCCCATCTTCATAAAACTTCTTATATAAATAGCTAGTAAGTTCCAAAATGACCTAATATGCATTTTCTTAATTACCTTTCCCTTCTGATGGATGTGGTAACAAGCAATGGAGTTCCTAAATATAAGCAGAGAGCAGTCAAAAAATAAGAAATAAAGGAGAGAGATCATTCAAAAATTAGAGAAAACTCCTTTTCCTACCAAAACCCAAATAAACAAACTCCAAGGGTAAAAGATGAAATAAGGAAAAATACACAAGTAAATGAATCCACTTTGCCTCCAACACACACATCCTCTTCTCTTAAAGTGCTCACGTTTTAGAAATGAAGATACTCAGAGAGGGAAAAGGTCAGGCAGAAAGAAGACACAGTGCAAAATGCCAGGTCTATAATGGAGAGTAATCCTATATCATAAAAAGGCAACATGCAAATTAACCAAACAGTGGAACAACCTAAATGCCTGAGGCCCTGATATGGGGAGGGAACACGGCTGGCAAACCACCCATGGCCTCTTGCCCCAGCCAACCCCAACCCCAAGTGGGTACTCCTACCCTGATTAGAGGTGGAGCCAACCAAGGCCCTTCACCCCATGCTGGCCCACCCTCGATGGCCCCCTTCAGGCAGGCCGGCTGGACCCCACAAGTCATGTATTCATATACCAGGCCTGTAGTTTGAAATAAACTCCTGCTCAGAGCCCATAATAAGGGAGAAGAGAAACCAAAGGCCAGAGAGGTTCAGTGTCAGAATTCAAATAGGTAAGTTTTGATGACTAAAAGGCAGGATGACCAGTAACCACTAGCCTGAGCCAGAAATGATGTAAAGTGGCGATCTGTCTGCTTACCCCACCTCTCTCTTCAAGGGCTTTGCTCCTGACCTTCCTGACCACTGCTCCCAGCCTGAGAACTCTCTTGATTACCAATGGGTTCCAATAGAGTAGAAATAAACGTTAGTCAGATGCAGCAGATTAAATAAAGGTCAGTAATAGGATGCATCAATAAAGTAGAAGCATTAAAATAAGCTCTCTTTACAACTAACATGAAGGATGAACTCTCCGATAAACAAAAAAAAAAGTTATTTATTGAAAGTGCTAGAAGTGTTTACTATAAACTTTAATAGTCTTCTGCTGTGCCAACATGAAGTTACTGGTACCTTAATAATTCAGACAACCACATATGATTGCGTTCGTTATTTGACTGCCTTTCAATTTAATCAATTGATAATGAACCTGATGTTTCACTTGTAAGAAAATAAGAAAGAAACACTGAAGGGATCAAACACTCAAATTCTACAGAACAGAACTGACAGATCTTTAAACAGGATTCTCCCTCAAAATCACAAATAATCTGAATGTGGTTATAGCATTAATCAGAATTTCATTGAGTTTGCCCAAGCATCATTGGCCTTCCTTATTCGCATCCACATTGCAGTTCAGGAAATATATTGAGACACAACTGTGTTGCATGTGGTTTTTCTTTTCACCGATTATATACAAACTTTGTCAACTTGTAAAAGGCTTTGATATCTCTAGCTGTTCTGTTTTCAGAGTTGAGAGTGAAAATGAAAAGAAAGGAAGTTGCTGTAAGGAACTACCCTGCAGAGGCCTTTTTTTGTTTTTTTTTTTTTGTTTTTTTTTTTTTGGTCAGCCAAAACTGTGTGAAGTAATTCTACCTGCCAGGCTCCTTGTTAGGTACAGTTGGTGAGACACAAAAAGAAAGGTGTGAAGTTAGTTGCTGCATTTTTGGATCTTATACTTGAATTAGGGGGATACAAGATTAAAACCTACATAGTACTTGACGACAATTTCTTTTTAGAAAAAAATTTACTTAGTTTTATTTTTTAATTATGATAAAATAATAAAATTTACCTCTAATATTATTTGATTCTTAATATAATTTATGATTTTATAGTTTTTTCTGTATTTCCTGTCTTATGTTTTTAGGTAATTATTTTTTATTGAATATTTTGGGGTGACATTGGTTCACAAAACCATACTGGTTTCAAGTGTACAACTCAATCAAACATCATCTGCACTCTGCATCATGCTTCCATTGTACCAAGCAATGTCTCTCCTGGTCTCCGTACCCCCACTTTGCCCACTTACACTTACCTCTCACCCTCCTTCCCTCTGGCTACCACCACACTGTTGTCTATAGAAAACAGTTTTATTAGCAACAAGTGCATGGCCAGACTCAGCTGTGAATTCAAAGATGGAGACTATAATAGTGAAGGAAGGTTTTATGGATAAGTCTTATCCATCCAACTCTAAATCAAATAAAAATAAAAATGTTAGGCCCAATTTTCTGCTAAATGTATGGATTATAAATAGAAGTGGAGAAATTCAGATCAGCCTGCAAAGCAGAATGGATGGTGGACCATATTTTCCAGTAAACCTTCAAATGTTTGCATTGTCATTACTACCACCCTCTAACCCCATTCTGTTTCCCCCGCACTTGAAGATAGTAACCCAGTCCAAAAGACATCAGAGGTATATTTCACTGTTTGTTTTTCCCCATACTCCTCATGTAATACATCGACATTTGGATATGCATTCAGAATACACCCCAAATCTGATTCCCCACTTCTCACCTCCTCCCAGCTCCCACTGCAGTCCAGTCACCTCCACTGTCTCTGGATCTCTGTAGTGACCCCCTATGACCGAGAATCTCTTGCCTCCCAACCCAACAACCATGATGGTCCTGTTCAGACATAAAACAAATCATGTTACTTTGCATCAAACTCTCTGAAGATTTCCCGTCCCAAAATTGTTCAAAGGCCCTCAAGTCCATTTGTGACCTGCCACTGCCCCTTCCTCACACACTTTGTACTTCTCTGATTTTTATCTCCATTACAGCCTCCTGTCTCCTTACCTTACCGAGTGCCACCCTCTCAGTACCTGTGCACTGCTGTTTCTTTTGCCTGGAACATTCTTCCTAGTTTATCTAGCTTTTTCCTTTACCTCTTTCAAGCCTTTGTTTAAATGCCACCTGCTTGGGGTTTCCCTGAAATTTATATGTTTTGAATTTCAAACTTCATCCTCCGTGTTCCCTGGCACCTCCAAACCACTTCCCAATTTTATTTTTTTCATATACTTATCACCTAGTGCACACTACGTAGTTTAGTTACTGTTTTTGTTTATTGTCTGTCTTCTACCCTCCTGGGGTCAGAGAATTCGGTTTGTTCTCTGATATGTCCCATTACCTAGAATAGTATGTGGCACATGTTAAGTGCTAAATAATATTTGTTCAATAAGTGGATTGTGGAGTTAAAGTCAAGATCATCACAGCAAGTGAAGATGCTCTGTGAAGTTGTGTTGTCTTTTGGTTTAGGTCACAGATTTCTAACCTGGGATCCAGGATAGGACTTGGAGAATCTCTGAAATTGACACAAAATTTGTGTTCATCTATTTGTTTATGATTGGTGTAAGGTTTTATAGATTTTTGAGATGTTCAAAGGTCCTTGATATAAAAAATAAGGAAAATCATGGAGTCAGAATATTCAAAAAACTTTAGAAGAACTATATAGATATTTTTTCATTTTGTTAATTAAAGCATTAATCATCTTACTTTAAACACAGGAAAATTGATAGGCCTAAAAAGGTTAAAGTTGTATTTTCGCAAATCCAAAACACCTTGTAATTTGGTTAATTATTTCATTGTCAGTTTGAATGAAAGGACCAGTCAGCTCAGCAGAGACCATAAGAGCAATTCCGCTGAACTTCCTCATCATTAGTGCATGTGGTTTACACACACTCTTGCCAGTTTGCCTCCTTGGAACTACTTTCTGCCTATTTCATGCATAGAATAGGTATTTATTTGTTTATTAAATAAATTAATATTGGATGAATATAGATACAACTTGGATAACTACCTGTGGTACTATATTAAATTAGTGGTAAAATCCATATTGTTTGATTTCCAATCTAGCATGTCTTCTGCTTGACTATGTAGGGTCTATCTTAGTGCAAGATGACCTTTTATATAATTAGAAACATAAATAATGTGCCAAGAACTCTTGTTTTGTAGTCTTGGTCTTACTAGGGGGTCTAGTCAGTGACCTTAGCACTTACTCTGCCTTAATTTCTTTAAAGTATATAATTATCTTGTTGGTTTTGAATAATTAAAATATAAAATGTAAACAAGTCTAAATTGTCCTGATCATCACTATCATAATTTAAATTCTAAGCATAAAACCATAGGTATAAACAGGAGAGGCAAGACCACTTTTCCAAGTAGCCAGCACACAGGAGGTTCTAATGCAGTAAGGAACAGTCTTTTCTTTACTGTAACAACAGGAAGACTTCTCCCAGGTCCATTTGTGACAACTGGGGATGAATTCCTAACAAAAAGTTGTGGGAGAATTTGGGCTGATGAAAAATGTAGAGGTGAATTTGTGAAATTCTCTATACCTGCTTATTTGGGGTGAACAACTTCCACCTGCAGGGTAGGTAACAAAATAAGCAGGTGTTAGGATAAGCTTTGCCTGAAGATATGAGATCTTGATATCTGGCATTATTCCAAAGGCAAGATAAAAATAAGCTGTTAGATATGTTGTCAAAGAGATTGATGGCATAAACTATTTTGAAATTTTCTCTGATTAATTTCATAGGCAACATAATTGTTCACCAAAGGCAGTGTTCAGAGTTGGGGGTTACAGCATTAACACTATTGTCACCAAATGGTAATGGTATGATATAAAGAATGGGAAATAATAAAGAAATATGGGAATTGGTAGCGTTTTTTTAATTCACCAAAAATTGAAAAGCTATTGGAATCATTTACACAAACAAACTTTCTTTTCCAACTTTTTCTGTCTTCTATTTGTGGGATTATAGATTTGTTATAGAATGATAGGATCTTAAATATTTGATCAATGATAAAATAAAATCTTCAAAGGGAAATTAACTGGCCAAGGTCATTTGGCTGGGTACTAGCAGAACTAAATTACACTCCAGAAATTCCACTTCTAACTTTTTCCTCTTTGAATTGATGTTTATATCAAGATCTATCTGCCATTTCCTTCTTACACATCCTTTGCATGTGTGTTAGTAAGAAAGAGTTGGGGAAGGAGAGAAAGAGAGAATAAGAATAAATATGAATCTCTAATCATTTAAGTATATTAAAATTTCTTATTTATCTTACTGATGGTAAAGGTTTTATAAATTTTATTTTAAATAGGGAACTGTATGAAATCATAATATTCAGTTCCAGAAGTGTTCACTGTTTTTCCCAAAATTTGCCTTTTTTTCAGATTATAAGTAAATATCTCAAATGTTGAATATATGAAAAGCAGTGCTTCTTATTAAGTTTTCATACAAGCCTTGAAATTCTCCAGGGATGTATATCTCCCACTGATTCATACTTAAACACCTTTAGAAATATTCCTTAGAGTGATCATTAAACATAAACTATTGGGCCATCATTAACTTATTGGATAAGATAGAATCAATGAATTATAGATTGAAAACTGCATTCAGTGTTTGCACTACCCTTCTTCATAATGATTAGTGATACTTTTATTCAATGAATATTTGTTATTTCACTTATTAACATTTTAAGATTAACTTGTTAATATTTATTGAACAGCTACTATGCGACAGACACCATTAGAGGTGCTGAGGATAACAGTGAACAAAGCAAAGCTTTCTATCTTCACAGAGTTTATATTCCAGTAGTGGAAAATAAGTAGTAAGCAGAAAACACAATCGAACAAGTTGATTTTATAGTACTTAAGATTATAAGTGCAAAGGAGAAAAAAGTAAATAGGAAAAAAGGGGCTAGGGGTATCATGGGAGTGGGGCCTCTAGTATTAAATATTAATACTTATTAACAGTAAAGTATTGTACTAATTTCCTGAAACTAAATCTTTTATATTAGCATTTTTCCCAAGACACAAAGTAAGCATCAAAATTCAGAGTATGTATGGTTTATATATGTACACTACTGTCACATATACTCTCAATAGGTCATGTAAAGTATTATTCAGTGAGGATAGTAAGAAATTAGACAGTATGAAATAATGAAGTTTGTGTCAAGAAGCAATTGTATGGAAATCCATGCAGCATTCTTCTAAGAATTTCTGGGAAACCAGAATTAAGAAAGCAGATGTGAGGTCCTGATGAAGACTCCTCTCATGCTGCACTTCCTTATTGGTCACACCCTTGCCAAGCAAAATTTAGCTTTTACTTTTGGAAAGTCCCAAGAACCGTATTAGTTTTGGTTCTAGTTACACTGTTCTCTACCATTTCTGTATCAGAATTCACCTGGTTGAGACAAAAAGTCAAATGTATAGTTTAGATAAAAAAGACTATCTGTGAACTAGACTGTTGTATTCACATAACTAACATACCAGTGGTCTTGAATCCACTGAACATACTCTCTTGTAGGTCTTTATATAACAGCTCAAAAGGACTTTTTAGATCAGATTAAATTCTATTCCAGAAATCCTATTCAATCAAAGTAGATGGCTGATTCTCTCCATCTTCAAGGTTTCATACTGACATAACTGTGCAGTTTCCTAACAGATACCAACAAGAAAAGGGGGAAGATTACTGTAAAAAACTTGAGAAAGATACTTATTCATATAAGATTGTATTAATGAGAACATCTATACCTATGTTTCAAAAGAAATTCCTTTTCACAGTGCTTTGGAAAGAAAGCATATCTGGTTGCACTCACAGAGATTTGATGAATCAACTACTTAATCATTTTCTTTGCAGCAAAGAAATGTCCAAACAGCCATGTAGGTGAACATTCAGAAAAATAGCTTCTCAGCAGTATTTATATTGGCCATCAGCATCTTGACCCAAGGATGCAAAAATGGTGAACAAAATCCTTTGGCCATCCCAGACATGGGTGATTTCAAAGTTCAAACCATCCAAACCGTGAAAGTCAAATCTACCTCATTGCCATCACTCCTGTATCATAGAATTTCTAACAAGTTCTGTTATGAAACTAATGAGAAAACCAGATTGTCATCTCTTTTATCTTAAAGTTCAACTTTCATCTTTAAATGTTCAATATGATCTCTTGTTTATTATTATCTGGTTGATTATACAACCATACAGGCATATTACTTCAATTTTCAATAGAATATGTAGAATTTCTAGGTCCATCTAAATGGCCTTCTCCAGTGGCTATTTGGTTTGTCAGATATTCAGTATGCCAGAACACAGAATGGAGAACTGTGAAGGAAATTTAAAGTCAATGAAGAAGGTAGCATTCAAGGGCTTCAGGGAGTAGAAAGATAATTGTGGATCAATGGTGCCAGACAATTTGAAGCAACTTAAGGCTGCCGTCAGTACTTTAATTGTTTCTGCTGCAGAGTTTGAAAGAGCATTTAGTTCAATGAATGATGTGTTAACACCTAGTTGCGATGCTCTGCCCATTAGTTGCATATCATCTTTGTCTTTTTATTAAGCTGGTTGGTCCACTGTTCCACATGCTTAAGCCTAAAGATTATGTCAAGAACTGGCTTGTAAGTGGCGGCTTGAAAGCCGGAAATTGTGGAAATGTGACAAGAGAAGCTCTCCAGCTCTTCTGTCTTTTATTTTATTTGAAGAGTCTGAACTATTCCTACTCCTTAAGCCTGGGCTCCTGGGCATTGAGAGTGTAAAAAAATATACAGTTTTTCCATGTAACAGAATAGAATAAAACAAGGTCATGTCAGTACTAAGTTACGTAATTTTTCACTTTTGGAAAAATCAATAATACATCCTCTGTGAACACCCTATACATAGTTGATAGAAAACCATGCGTATTTCTCTAAGAATTATTAAGGGTCCCATTAAGTCTATCCGCTATATGTCAAAAAGGAATATACATTGGAGAAATGGGAAATAATGGGGTTCATTATCAAAATCAGCCTTTCACATTAGGCTATAGGACAAGAGATCTGGGCCATCTCCTGCTTTGATGCCTGCACTTTAAACAGAATTTGATTTTGGAACCCTAGGCATCCGGTCCTCTAATGTGTATCTGAACTTGGAAAACTTACAGATTGGAGAATCAAGTGCATTTGCCTTATGCTAGCAATGGGGCTTGTGTTCTTCAGTCATTTATTTTTAAACACATTTTCTCTTATTTCTCATATAACCGTATTTTCTTTAGAGGGAAGTTTCTGAGAAACTCACCATTCAATTATTCTTATTTCTCCTTGTCCAAAATTCAAAAGAGACAGCATTTCAGACAAAATATCTTCACTTCTCTCTATTGAGTCCATAGCCTTTAGTTTTTTGTTTGGGGGGATTTTTTTTTTAATTTTTATAGCTTTTTTCTTTCTGCAGTAGACCTGAAAACTTACATCATGGTGTCAGTAGCTTGTGATTTCAAACAACAGGCATTTAAATTCAAGTGATGATAGATAGCTCATGATTAAATATCTCTCTTTTCTTTGTGCAATGAGCCAGCAACATTCTTTGAGAGCATTTAAGCTCCAATGCTGAAATACTTTGACACTCCTCTTCAGAAACCTTCACATTCACAGCTTCTCAAGAGAGGGTATTAGCCATCCAAATTCTCGCTGGTGTCGGTCGCCATGTTCAGACAGAACCTGCACTGTGCCTGGCCTTTCCTTACTCTTCCAGGACATAATACTAGAGTTACTGTTTATTTTCTCTACCTACATACATATCCACAGATAAAGGGCATCATTCAGACCATTATCAATTTTAAGTTTAACTGTCTTTCACTTGAAAGTCTGTGGGATTTTGATCTGACTAATACAGATAATCTGAGGGGAGTCTCTTTTGTACAACTTGGGGAGTAGCCATGTCTTCTTGATGATAAGTGGCTCAGAGTAAAGGAAGAAAAGAGCATTTCAGTTACTGAATATTTAATTCTAGACAGAAGTTTAATCAGGACTGGGAATTGGGCAATGGCTCCAGCCCCCTCCTAACTTAGTACTGTTTCAGTTCTTAGTATTCCTTAATTATCCCACTGAGATGTTTGAGAAGCAACTAGTAGTAAATGAACTTGGCAAATCAGCTATTACCCAAGTAATGAAATACAAATACATATGT
>PVJN01061590.1:0-11247 GCA_004026805.1 Lasiurus borealis
CCATTTCTTTTACCAGATGTGGGAAGTTTTCAGTCATTATTTCTTTAAATAGATTTTCGGTATCTTGCTCTCTCTCTTCCTCTGGCACCCCCACAATTCTGATGTTGGTACGCTTGAAGCTGTCCCAGAGTCTCCTTACATTATATTCACATTTTTGGATTCTTTTCTCTTCTTGCTTTTCCAGTTGAGTGTTTTCTGTCTCTTTATATTTCAAATTTTTGACTTGATTCTTGTCTTTCTCTAGTCTGCTGTTAGGACTCTGTATATTTTTTATTTCAGTTAGTGTCTCTAGTTGGTCCTTTTTCATCTCCTCTTGGGGCTTGCTAATTTTATGCATCATCTCTAGCATCTCTAGTTGGCTCTTTTGTATCTCTAGTAGGCTTTCGCTAAATTTATCCGCCTTTTCTAGCATATTCTTGAGAAACCTTATAAGCATGATTTTGAACTCTATATCCAGTCGTTTTTTTTTCCTCCATTTCTTTTGTTTTTGATCCCTTCCCTTGTCTTGGCATTTTCACTATGTCGGGGAAACTTTTTTACTTGCAAGACCACAGAAGCCTCTGTTGAGCTTGGGATGGGTGGAGTCTCCGGGCTTAAAGGACCGCCTTGCCTTCCAGTCAGCCCCGCCCTCCACGGCCCCGGAGTCTCACGTGACTGGGTAATCGCTGGAGCGGTCCTTGTGTGCTCACGTGCCCGCAGTGCCTCTAGACCGCTGCCTTTCCAGCTCCCCTGCTCCCCTTCGCACCAGGACCACACGAGTCTAGGTCTCCAGGGTTTCGCCCGAAACAGGGGCCCAGTGGACTCAAAAGTGGCACAGTTGGGAGGGTCTGTCTCCTGCCCAGTCGCAAAAGCCAGCGGCAGAATCAGCAATCGGTCCTCCGTGTGGCGCCTGCGCCCTGTGTGTGCGCGTGTGTGCCTCAGTGACCAGACCTCCTATCTTTTGCGACTCCCCTAAATTTCTGTGCACTTCTCCCTTTTCACAGTCCAAACTCCCCCCATATGAGTTTCAGCTGGATCTGGGGTTTAGTGTCGTAGGATAAGGGGTTCAATGCTGTTGGGGGTCTCCGTTTCCCTCCCGCCAGAGAAAGCCAGCCAGGTACGCGGGCAGCCGCTCTCTCAGCGCGCGTCTCCGTACCTCAGCTTTTTGCGGCTCCTCTGGGTCTCTGTGAGCTCCTCTCTTTCCTTCTAGCTGTAGAACTTCCACTCAGCCAGCTTTCCTGTGGTTCTGGATGATGTCTGTTCTGTCTTTTAGTTGTAGTTTTGAAATTGTTGTGTGAGGCAGCAGTGTAGGTGTTTACCTATGCCACCATCTTTTCTTACTGATTTCTTACAGAGAGGAAGGGAGAGGGATAGAGAGAAACATCGATCAGCTGCCTCCTGCACACTCCCCACTGGGCATGTGCCCGCAACCAAGGCACATGCCCCCGATCGGAATCGAACCTGGGACCCTTGAGTTTGCAGGCTGACACTCTATCCATTGAGTCAAACCAGTTAGGGATGCCCTGCTGATTTTTGCAGAATTGAACCAGGGGACTCCTGGTGCTCCCAGACCTCAGCCTAGGACCGGGCCAGCATCTGGAGAAAGTGGACGGACACTTATGGATCTGTCGACAGAATCGGTAACATAGGGGCCCCAGTCAGTCAGGCCCACTCCAGTGAGTGGAAAGGTGATCTTGATCACTTCCCCGAAAGTCAGAATTTCATCAGTTAAATTGGTCAGGAATCAGGAATCAGGTGGGCTATGTTTTTTAAACTCTAAGTGAATGCCTTTGTAGTAGAAATAGTACAACAGGTAGCTAAGACTTTAGGAATTAATGGAACCTACATACAGCCTACTGGCCTCAGAGTTCAGGAAAAGTAGAACGCATGAACCAGACTCTAAAGCAGACTATGGTTAAGTTATGCCAAGAGATAACCTTACCCTGGACACTTGCCTCTTGTACTTCTGCGGTTACACTGTGCCCCAAGGGCCAGGGTAGGTTTCTCTCCCTTTGAAATTCTATATGGTAGACCCCTTCCTTAATTCTGCCAAAGGGAGGTTTGGGGGAAATAGGGAACTTAGAAATCCAGAAATAACTACAAGGACTTGGAAAAACTGTCTTTGAGATACACAGATGGGTTACTGACCAACTACCCATCTCTCTAGGAACAGCCATACATCCTTATCAAAACTGGAGACCAGGTTTGGGTAAAGGACTGGCAAAGGGAGCCCCTCAGGCCTATCTGGAAGGGACCCTGTCCAGTCATATTAACCACTCACACAGCTCTCAAAGTTGCAGCACTGAATACCTGGATCCACCAATCCCAGGTGAAGGCAGTCCACCAGCTAAGTGATGCCCAGCCTGAGTGAAAGGTGACCTCTGACCAGAAACATCACCTGTGGATCACTCTCAAGACAGCGGATCTGGCCGATCAACCTGCTCCAAAAAATTTAGAAATGCCTTGCTGAATTCTCCCTAACACTAATCTCTCTTTCTTATCTCCTCCTAAAGGTAATACAGTGGTACCTTGAGATACGAATGCCCTAACATACAAGATTTTTGAGATACGAGCCGTCGAGCGAGCAATTTTTGCTTTGAAATATGAGCAACATTTGAGATAGGAGTAATTGCGAGGATCGGCTGGCTGCACATGACCCACCAGTTTACCACGCCTTGAGCATCTCATAGTTTCCTACGCCTCAAGGTTACAGAACTAATTAAACTCGTATCTCGAGGTACTACGGTATGCTCTGGTATTTCTGGATAATCACTGGTTTTATTGTTCTAATAATTCTCATTTTGTCTTTTTATGAGTCCTGCTGGAACCTAAGACTAGCACCAAGAAGAGAACTCATCTGTTTTTGCTGGAACACAGAAGAACCATAAAATTATGCTTCCCACACATCAAGGAAACAAAGGCCTCATCATGGATTGCTAGACTGCACCTTGTCATGCTATCCTTGGCTATATCTGCCTTGCAGAAATAGCCATAATACTGCTCTTTGTCCTAGCGGTTCACTGCTGTGGACCCCCACTGAACAGAAATAGAGGCCACTGAACAGAAATAGAGGGAATAACATGCTCCCACTAATAATATCAGCTAGCACATACTTACCTCCCATAGGGACCACTGCCACATGTCCTTGCTTAGAACTCACTACCCAAATATGCTAGACCAGGTAGCCTACAGGAAAGCCCCATCAAGCCAGATTTTTGTTTGCTATACTTATAAGCCTGCAGCATATTATGACTCCACTACCAAATGCACGTGGGGTGGGAGGGATATTGTATTAGATGGAAAAATGATAGGACCTGTCACGACCAATGTGCAGCTAATTCATATTGCTCCTATTTGTTTCAGCAGTACCTAGGGCCAACATCCAACAGGTCACTACCCAGATGAACTATGCAACTCTATCATCAAGGCTGAAAACACCACCTACCCCTGGTCTCCCCTGCAGGAACATTCTACGTGTGTGGGACTGCTGCTTACCTCTGTCTGCCTGCAAACTGGATGGGAATGCCTTTAAACTTCAAAATTCCCTACAAACCCCTCATGGGATGCTAACCCCTCTGTCGTCGCCCTTTTCTAGTTGGAAGCAATTATGAATGGTCGTCATCCCTGTTCACCATAACATCCCATAGTTATTTTACCACAAGGCTAAGTAAGAGAAACTTGTGGGACAAGGCTGGGAGGGAAGGGGAATGAGGAGAAGGCTAAAAAGGGCTAATTCCAAAGTAACCCTGATATTTGGGGGATAGTGATCTGTATCCATGCCAGCAAGCTCAGTGTACATTCTTGATAACCTATCATTAAGTCACTATCTCTTTCCCAGATACTGGTCTTGCAGAACTGGTTAGATAGGCCATTGGGCTGTGGACAGTGCCCTGTCCAGAGGGAGGGTTATTAACACTGACACCAGGCCAGACCATCAGATATGGCCTGGAGACCCCCAACACCTGGGGGCCTTCTTGCAAGGCCCACAAAAAGGACCAGGAGCATAATCCATGTTTGCAGGACAAGGACCACAGGGAGATATAAGGGAGGGCCCCATGCAAGTTCCTTCACTCAGATTTGGAAGGCTGTTCCCCAAGCCCACTGGTGTATTAAACAGTGCCCTTCCTTTTTTTTTTTTTCTCAGAAGCGTCTTTGGTTTCCTTTGGTTTCCTTTGGTTTTCTGCAACAGCAATGATCACACAATTCTGTCTATATAATAAAAGCCATTTTGAATTGTACACTTTAAATGGCAGTTTTGCATGGCATATGAATCATATCTCAACATAGTTGTTTAAAAGATAAATTTTTTACTGGTATCAAAATACTTCAGCAGTCCAGTACCATAATTTACATTAAAAGATGAGGAAACGGAGAAACTAAAATGGCAGCATAGGTGAACACCTAAACTGCTACCTCGCACAACAATTTCAAAATTACAACTAAAAGATAGAGTGGACACCATCCAGAACCACAGGAAAGCTGGCTGAGTGGAAATTCTACAACTAGAAGTAAAGAGAGGGACTCACAAAGACTCAGAGGAGCTGTAAAAAGCTGAGGTACCGAGACACGATCATGGAGATGATGGGCAAAGGAGGGTCTGGCTGGCTTCCTCTAGTGGGAGGGAGATGGAAAATCCTGACTGCACTGAACCCCACTTCTGACTGCACTGAACCACAGTTCCAGTTGAGACACATATGGGGAAATCTGGACTGTTGTGAAAAGGAAGGAGTGCAGGGAAACTTAGGGGAGCCGTGAAAGACAGAGGTCTGGGGGTGCGCGAAAGTGCAAAAGTGCTCGAGAAAGTGCGCACACAGAGTTCTGACTGCTGATTGTGCCGCTGGCTTTCTCTAGCAGGAGGAAAACAGAACCTCCCAACAGCACTGAAATCCAGGTCCAACTCCACTGAACCCCAGTTTTGGGAGAGACCCTGGGGACCCAGACTCATATGGGTCCCTAGAGTGCATGGAAACTCAGGGGAACCGGAAAGGCAGAGGTCTGGAGGCAAGTGCGTCTGGGCACAGAGATTACACAGAGGCACTGAGACCCAGGGGTTGCCGTGTAGGGCAGGGCTGACAGGAAGCCAAGGCTGTCTGCTTAGCTCTGAGGCTCCACCACATCCAAGTCCAGCAGTAAGGCTGTTGCAATCTTGCAAGTCTTAAGGCTGAGTCCAGCACAGAAGTTCTCTGGGCACAGACATAGCTGATCCTCATGACCAATTGGCTTGGAGGTCAATTCTCCCCAGTGATACCAACACCAATCAAGACCTGACTACAGCAAGACTGTGCACACAGTCCACAAAGGGGTGCACCAAGAGTGTCCACCTCAGGTAACTGGGGAGGCAGAGCTACTGGGCCACATAGAACACCTACCACACAAAGCTACTCTACCAACTCAGGGAAGCGGCAGAATATGCGGAGACAAAAGAACAGATCACAAACAAAAGAAATGGAGGAAAACAAACGACTGGATATAGAGTTTAAAACCACGCTTATAAGGTATTTTAAAAATTTCTTAGAAAAGATTGGTAAATTTAGTAAGACCCTTAGAGAAGATGAAAAAGGACCAACTAGAGATGAAAAAGACCAACTAGAAATAAAACATACACTGACTAAAATAAAAAGTATTATCTAGAAACCTAACAGCAGACTAGAGGAACACAAGAATCAAATAAAAAATTTGAAATACAAAAAAGCAAAAAACCTTCCACTTGAAAAGAAAAAAGAATTAAAAAATGTGAAGATTGTGTAAGGAGCTTCTTCAGAATTATTGAGGTGCCAGAAGAAGAGAGAGAGCAAGATATTGAAAACCTACTTGAAGAAATAATGACTGAAAACTTCCCCCACCTGATGAAAGAAATAGACTTACAAGTCCAGGAAGTGCACAGAAACCCAAACAAAAGGAATCCAAAGAGGACCACACCAAGACACATCATAATTAAAATATCAAGAACAAAAGACAAAGAGAGAATATTAAAAGCAGCAAGAGAAAAACAGTTCATTACCTACAAGGGAGTACCCATTCGACTGTCAGTTGATTTCTCAACAGAAACTATGCAGGCCACAAGGGAGTGGCAAGAAATATTCAAAGTGATGAGTAGCAAGAACCTACAACCAAGATTACTCTATCCAGCAAAGCTATCATTCAGAATTGAAGGGCAGATAAAAAGCTTCACAGATAAGAAAAAACTAAAGGAATTCATTAGCACCAAATCAGTATTATAGGAAATGCTTAAAGTTATTCTTTAAAGAGAGGAAGAAGAAAACAGTAAACGTAAAAATTATGAACAACAAATACACATCTATCAACAAGTGAATTGAAAATCTGATGTACAGAATAAACTAGTGAACAGAATAGAATTAAGGGCATAGAAAGGGAGTGGAGTGGTAATTCTCAGGGGGAAAGAGGTGACGGGGAGTGCAGAGAGAGACTGGACAAAAATCATACACCTATGGATGAGGACAATGGGGGGGGGTAAGGGCAGAGGGTAAGGTGGGAGCCAGGTGGTGGGGAGCAAGGGGGGCGGGATAGAGGAATAATTGTAATAATCTGAACAATAAAGATTTAAAAAAAAAGATGAGGAAACAACAGGTACAGAGAGGACTCAACTTTTTCCACTACAGTAGTCCCCTCCTCCCCATCCACAGGGGATGTGTCCCATGACCTCTAGTGGATGCCTGAAACCACAGATGCTCTGCATTCCTCTTTTCCCCATACCTACATAACTATGGTAAAGTTTCATTTATAAATTAGGCAAAGTAATAACTAATACTAGAGAACAAGGGAAACAATATACTGTAATAAAAGTTATGTAAAAATGGAGTCTCTTAAATATTTTATTGTACTGTACTCATCTTTTCTCTTAAAGGAAGAACTTTAGGGCCTTTATTTATTTATTTATTTATTTATTTATTTATTTATTTATTTATTGGCAGCGTCACTATCTTGCATTTTGGGGCCACTGTTAAGTAAAACAAAGGTTCCTTGAACACCAGCAACGCTGGGAGGAAACAGCCTGGAGAGAGTGGATCACGTCCCAGGCTGGACAGGGAAGGGCGGTATGAGATTTAATCGTGCCGCGCAGAATGGTGCACAATTAAAGCTTTAAGCTGTTGACCCAGTAACTGACGCCGTGGGAAGGGGGGGGACGGAACACGTAATCCCCCTCCTCGTGACGTATCTGTGGTGGCACACGCCTCTGGCCTCAAACTCATGGTTTGCTGGCTTCTTCGAAGGTTGTCTGACGTCAGCGCATCCGGATCTAGTCAAGTGCTTTGGCATTTGATACGTGCTTAATGGACGTTTATTTAACAAAGAGAGATCTACAGTTAAGGCTAAATAAATGCAAAATAAAAAGAACCCACTACCCGGACGTCTGCCCTAAAGAAGGCACAAAAATAGAAACGAATAAAGCGGAAAAAAGAAATGAAAGGTAGGAGAAACGGTGGATATCTTCCCGCTTCCTGCCTCTGACTATGACGATTTCCCCGGAAAGTTCCAGAAGGGAGTCCGGCGTTACCGGGTGGCACCGCTGCCTGCGGCGGCGACCACCACCGGCGCCACCCGGCGGGCTCACTTTCCCGCCTCGCCAGACAGAAGGGGGCGGGGCCTCACGAAAGGCGGCGTTACGTCACATCCGATTCGAGTCGGGCCTTTGCGGGGAAAAGACTCGAGCGCCGAGGGGCGGGGCCAAGAAAGCGCGCGTTTTGAGAGGGGGCGGAGCCGGACTAAAGACGCTGCCTCGCGTCCGCGAGACTCAGAGCCCGTGCGGCAGCGGCGCGGAGCTGTCGGCTTCTCGGCGGCGTGGGAACCTGAGGGTGCCGACGGGCTGCGGCCGGACCTTTGTAAAGAAGGTGCGAACGGTTGGCAGCTTCGGTGGAAGGACATCGAGCCGAGCGCCGGAGGCGGCGGCAGCAGCAGCAGCAGCAGCCGGGAGTCATGAGCGACAGCGGCGAGCAGAACTACGGCGAGCGGGTACGGAGCGGGGCTGCAGGGGGGCGGCTGTGTGGTCCCAGCTTCTGGCATCTCTCTCCAGGCCCGCCGGCCTCGGACGGGGCGGTGGGCGATCTCGGCTCCGAAGTCAGGCCGGGAGGAGAGGAGTCGGATGGAAAAGGCGGTGGTGAACAGTGTTTTTACACGTGAAGGAGGCCAGAGAGGCAGGTTTTTTTTTTTTTTTTTCTGTTAGAAGGGGGGATGAAAATGGCCGCGGCGTCCCCTCGGTGCTGGGGGAGGGGTGCGGCGTCTGACTTCGCCGTCGCTCTCCAGCGAGTCCACGCGGGCCGGCCCCGCGCCTCACGGGGCTCCTTGGGTTAGAAAAAGAAAAGCACATTCTTTGGGGACTCTCACCCGGTGTTTGAATTAAGAAAAAGGATCATCTTGTGAAGCCCCGCCCCACCCCCCGCCCGAAGGCTGGAACCTCGCGGGTCCTTGGGGCTCCTGTCAGGACGGGCAGCACTAAGCGGAGGTGGGCCGGATCCGGGGCCCGTTAATTCGAGGAGATTGCGCGCGGGCCTTGTGTTAGGCCCGAATGGAGTGCTTTTATTTGGCACCGACAGGGCTTTCAAACCAAAACTCGTTATAAGGGTGCGTATCCCAATAGAAGAGGCCACGGGATCGCTCAACGTCCTCTTGTTTTTTGGAGTAGATACTTTTGTAAACGACAAGGTGGCGGGCATCGACGATTTATGGCGCCGTTACTTCCTTTGTTTCGAGGCATTCTAACTCTGTGGGCCACTGGTACCTGTTCGTCTTTTTGTGTGTTTTTTTTTAAATATATTTTATTGATTTTTTACAGAGAGGAAGGGAGAGAGACAGAAAGTCAGAAACATCGATGAGAGAGACACCGATCAGCCGCCTCCTGCACGCCCTACAGTGGAGATGTGCCCGCAAGCAAGGTACATGCTCCCAACTGGAATCGAACCCGGGACCTTTCAGTCCGCAAGCCGACGCTCTATCCACTGAGCCGAACCAGTCTCGGCCTTTTTGTGTTTTTTGTTTTTGTTTTTGTGTTTTTTACAGAGAGGGAGGGAGGGAGGGAGAGAGAGAGAGAAACATGGATGAGAGAGAAGCATGGATCAGCTGCCTTCTGCACACCCACTACTGGGGATGTGCCCGCAACCCAAGGCGCATGCCCCTTGACCAGAATCAAACCCAGGACCTTTCAGTCCGTGGGCAGGCGCTCTATCCATTGAGCCAAACGGGCTTTATTAGATTTCAGGAATAAAACAGTTCCCAGGTTTTAAACAGCACGTTATAAAGGTTGGTGGCAGGGTGTAAGCTCTAAGGACGATGCAACGATGCCAGGCTTGCCAGAGTCTTCTTGCATGTTTGGAGATTAAGGAGAATTTGTTAGAAGAGTGGTGAAAAGCACCATAGAACTTGATTTTTTAACTTGACATTGTAAGGTTGCAAAAATCAGGATTGGGCCGGGAAAGAGTTAACACAGCCGGGCTTAAAATTATATCTCCCAGTTACATCCTATTATTGCAGTCTCTCAGGGTTGAGAACAGAGTGGAAACTCCCAGGATGCTGTAACCCAGGTGCGGGTTGTTAATCTTGTGTAGCGAGGCAGCCTGTAGCTAAATTGCGAAAGGAGACATGGTCCAGATGTCTCAAGAGACTAACCCAGAGATAACCACCAGCCGCATGCTGTTATCCTATTATCCTGTTATCGTAACCCCATGGTAACCAGAAATATGCAGAGTCTGCAGATTGTGAGATGTGTGCAGGTATGAGGAAATAAAACTCTGTGTTGACCTTGTATAACCCTGTTGCTTGTCACATAGTATATAAGCTCAGCTTTGTATCCACTCGGGGCTCTCAGCCTCTGCTGTGTGTGTGTTTTGTTTGTTTTTTTACAGAGAGGAAGGGAGAGAGAGAAGCATGGATCAGCTGCCTTCTGCACACCCACTACTGGGGATGTGCCTGCAAACCCAAGGTGCATACCCTTGACCAGAATCAAACCCAGGACCTTTCAGTCCATGGGCAGACGCTCTATCCATTGAGCCAAACCGGCTTTATTCGATTTCAGGAATAAAACAGTTCCCAGGTTTTAAACAGCACGTTATAAAGGTTAGTGGCGGGGTGTAAGCTCTAATGACGATGCAACAATGCCAGGCTTGCCAGAGTCTTGCATGTTTGGAGATTAAGGAGAATTTGTTAGAAGAGTGGTAAAAAGCACCATAGAACTTGATTTTTTAACTTAACATAAACAAGGTGGGTGTTTTTATAGCCTGTTACTTGTTAAGAATTCCCCCTTTTTAGGAGAGCCACCTTAAAATAAGTAATTGTCAGGTAAATCTACTCAAATATCTCAGCAAACGCGTGTAAAACAGATTCGAGGTGGTTTAAAAATATCTTAGCTCCTAGCACATAAGTGAACTTAACTGTAACATTGGAGCCAAATATCTTTGATTTGGCTTGAACTAATAAGGTCTCCTTTTTATACATTCAGGTGAATGTTTCGTAGGGTTAGAAAGTTTGAATTGGGCTCACAAATTGTGACAGTTGTGACTTCCAGTTTCTACTAGTTGAATATACTTTGGAAACCAGTCAGTGGCATTTGGCCTGGAAAGCAAATGATAATTTTTAGTATTCAGTTATAAAACAAATACTGGGTACTTTTGCACTGTGTAGGGACTACAAAATGACTGGTTTCTGACTAGCTTAGTTGAATATTCCTGGAAGAGTTACTCAGATCCTGAGCTTATGGAGATGAAAATTGGCCTAAAAGAAAAGTATGTTTTACATAAGACAAACAGTTGTGGTTAGATCCAGGTTTGAGACAGCTGGAGTTGTCATTAGAATTTTTTTGAAGCAGGCATATTTTCTTCTATACATCCTAGTGTTTTCCATAATGCTATTACATAGAATAGGTATTCACTAAATTATTATGGAAAGGGAAAAATAGAAAGTAACTTTAAGCTACATATTAGAAGAAAAAGGTTTCGTACTCAGAAGTCATGACGTTTTCTGGAAGACATTTCTAAACTTGAAATTGTGTTGTATGTTTGCTTTCCAATTGGTGGTTGGAACCTGGAGTTATTAGAATAGACCTAAAACATGTGTTTGGCCTCCCAAAGAATGCTTGGCAAGTCATAAAGGTCAGTGGAACAGTTAAATTACCATAAAAAGGGCTGGGGAGGTAGAAGAGTCAGGTCTGATTAGCAAAAAACTTGCTTATGAACGTCCCTGAAAGCAGTGAAAAAGTTGCTTTCAGGGCAGTAATCTTGGACATGCCTGTATTCTCTTTGTGGAGCCTGAAAAATTACT
>PVJN01061591.1:0-11246 GCA_004026805.1 Lasiurus borealis
AGGTAAAATGAACTAGTCTTCAGAAGGCCTAAGCAGTAATTTTAATTGGGGAGATATCAGAAGTCATCTTACTATGGAAGTCATCAGAAAGCCATATATATGTAATTCTGGATTTTTTGGACTCCCCAAATTATAGCCACTGATTCTTCCCATCGGTAGTAATGGCTCTCCCCAGAAGGTTGGACAAAAAAAAAAAAAAACACATAAAAAAAAAAACAAAACAAAAAAACAACAGCACAACAGACATTACTACACAGTTCTCTTCACTTGGGTCTTATCATTCAATTCCAGCCCAGATTTTCCTGATTTATTCTCTGCTTTAACAAGCTCCACATGCTTAACCCAACATTTTTAGCATTTTCTCCTTTCTTCCTGCCTCACCAGGAGATTATAGCTAAGGTGACAATATATCCCAGGATGGTCCTGGTTTTTACCTGTTTTTTTTCTGGCATAATTATTATGTTCACCTCTCTTTCAAATGTGTTCTAATACAGAAAATGAACTACGTAAAAACCTACCTGTAGCTGAATCAGTGAAGCTGGATGTCAGATCTAGGGTGAGAATAGAGAAAAAGCAGAACAATCAAGGCAAAGTTAAGAAGTTGCCAGTATGGTCTCCCCTAAGGCTCCATTCTCCAGCTCATTGGGCCCAGGTCAGCACTTGCTGGAATCATAGGTATTGGGGATGAGGCTGCTTCTCAGGAAAGGCATCTGATGAGCAAAGTGGAAGCAAGAGATTCACAGAAATTAAAGGTAAGAGGATGGGAAAGGAAAGTTTATCTTAAGGGGGCAGAAAAAGGTTGCACATGCCCTATGAGGATGTGGGAAGACAGCATTTTGCTGCTCGGGTTTTATCTCCATTCCCAAGGGCAGGTAGAGTGCCCAGTGTTGGAATGTGGGCTGATTCCCTTTAGTCCTCACCACTCAGGTGCTTCTGCCCAGGACCATAGGGAACTCACTCCTGTCAGGCAAGTTGTCTGGTTTAGTTCTGGCTGCCGTGACCAGAAGGCACAAGCCTAGGATCTGGCCCCATTTGTCACTCAGTGACCTTGAGAAAGTTACTTTCACTTTGATGGACAAGTTTTTCATCTGCGAGGTAAAGAGAGCTGAACCAGATGGTCTCTAAGACAATAGTTCAGATTATTTATTTGTGTATTGCTTTAAGGATTTGAAGAACTTTCTCTCTCATATAGTTTTATGTTATTTAAAATCCTCTTTCAACAAAAGATATAACATTTTAAAAACTGAATTATATCATTCTTTAAAAATGTATCCAAATACTGCAGCCATTTTATACCCACCATCGTCATTTTTAAAATATATCAATAAGTTAATTCTTTAACACATGGAAATTTTACATTGTTCCCTTGTCATGTTACTGCATTCAATTGACCCCTGATATATCTGTATGCTTAGAAGTCTTTTTCAAAATCACTCTATTGTACTTTAATGGAATAAAAGTATGTAAACAGATTGAAACTTAAGAAATCTCCCATGATCATAGTGTTCTAAGAGGGGAGGAGGGGCTTTTAAATGATATTATCACTACAATTGTTTTTGACCAGCTATACTCATTAAACTCTAAAGTAATTTTATTAGAAATGTATCTCTTAGTAAGATGGATAGGGCTGCTTTGGTTTTTAAGCAATTTCAGTTATTTATGATGGAGTATAATTTATCGCATCAATTTTATTTCCCTTCTTTTTGGTTTTACAAATGTCAGTGCTGAGGAATATTGTTTATAGAAATAAACATATGGCAGAGTCACTTGTTTCTTTGAAGTCCTGAGTTACATATAAAAAAAAATGAACAGACTGATGAATTTCAGAGGGAAGGCAGGGTTGAAGGAGTGGGTGTGGAGAAATTAACCAGGGAACTAATATGCATCTCTGCATAGCCCATGGACACAGACAATAAAGGCCTGGGAGGGCTGGGTGCGGATGGATAGGAATCAATGGGAGAAAAAAATGGGAAAAGGCCTGTAATATTTTCAACAATAAAGATAAATTTTTTTAAAAAATGGCCTTGTGATCCATTATCAAAAGTAACTTTTAGTGTGCTGTTCACTGACAACTCAACAGGTCCTCTTTCAATTTTTTTGAAAGCAAAATCTTGGAAACGATCCTTTTCAAGAATTAGACTTGCAAAAGGACTTATTTCCCAATCTTCAAAGTTGTTCTTTCTCAAAACCCATACCAATAATTTTGAATTGTCCCTTTGTTTGGCCCCTCCGGGGTCTTTCCACGCTGTGGTAACACCCAGAATAAAATGCAGGGCAGGTGAGAGGTATGCCCGCCTTGGCTCAAATGAGAGAAGGATGGCTGGGAGAGAAGCAGCCAGGAAAGAAAACCAGCCTGGCAAGGTGTTTTCCCAGCCAAATGGGTGCCAGGCGGGAGCACGTGTGCGCATTCTATATGTAGAAACTGATTCTCCCAACCTCCTGTGTGCACACCTCCTGCAAGATCCTCTTCCTCGTCCTCAGGACCTCAGTGGGAAGACCCAGCTCCACCATCAAAAAGTTCAGGCAGTGTTAGTTTTAAGCGAAAACACTTGAAAACTTTTTTTAAGTTAATTTTTATTTTTTTATTTTTTATTAGGCAATACATTCACCTAGTATAAAATTGACAAGTATTGAAGGGTATACAGGGAGCCTCCACTCTCCCACTCCTATCAGCCATCGGCTCTCTACTCCAGGCAATGACCTGAAAGTTTCTTGTGTAATTTGCCGAGATAATCTATGTATATTCATGCCATCATGGACAGATTTTCTTTTCTCCCTCCTCTTTCATAATCGTTAGTGCACTCTACACATTGCTTTGCATCCTACTTTTCTTGTTATTGTTTTGCATAGGAATTACATTAGAGATTTTTTTCGTATCATCAGATAAAGAATACCCTCATTCTTTGTTGGACTGAACAGTATCCCATTGAATATTATAATTTCTTTCAACAGGCCCCTATTGATGGCTTTTTAGGTTGTTTTTAGTTGTTCTTATTTAAACAACACTGTGATAAATGTTTTGTATACATATCATTTTGCATGTGTGTGACTGTATTTGTTGGGAAACTTCTAAAAGTGGATAAAGGGCATGAGTTTGCATTATTTTGATTAGACATTAGTAAACTGCCCATTTCCAAGGAGGATGTACCAATTTAATCTGCCATGAGCAAGGTGTGAGAGTGCCTATATTAGCTATGTTTAAAGTTTATAACTATTACTGCCTAACAAATCACCCGAAACTGAGTGACTTCAAACAACAATAACTATATTTTAATCTTTCGTTGTTTCTGTGGGTGACTTGGCTGGGTTGTTCTGCTGTGGGATCTCTCAGGATGTTGCATTTACATAGTGACTAGGGCTGGAGTCATTTTAAAGATTTTCTCGCTCAGCTGATGTGGCTTAGTCGTTGAGCATTGACCTATGAACCAGGAAGTGACAGTTCGATTGCAGCCAGGGCACATGCTAGGCTTTCGGGCTCAATCCCCAGCAGGAGGGGCATGCAGGAGGCAGCCTATAGATGATTCTCTCTCATTATTGATGTTTCTATCTCCCTCTTCCTTCCTCTCTGAAATCAATAAAAATATATTTTTAAAAAATACTTTCTCAGTTATGTGTTTGTTGCAGGATTGGAAAGAGCAGAATCACCAGGGAATGAAATTACTGGGACCACTCAGTGTCTTTCTATCCTTTTGTGGTCTATTCTGGCCTCTTGACATCAAGGTAACCAGACTTCATTGGAAGTAAGAAGCAAGGGAGATGCCCAGGGCACACAATTTGAGGAGGCACTTTTTTAAGGCTGACCCTGCCCTTGCATGACCCTTTCTTATCGTTTGTGCCCTGGCACCTCTCTTGCCTCACCTTGGTCCCAGCCCTGCTTACATGTCACATAGCATCCCGTCCACTCTTCATTCTTCAGAAGAGTTATGAGCGATTCAGAGGCAAGAGGAGGGAACCTAGAGGAGGGCACACCATCTTGATGGAAATAGTGGTGGTCACGCTGTACAAAGAGCTTTGTACCTTTCCAATCTGATGAGTGAAACATGGCTTTTTATTTGTTTTTTTAAAATAAACTTCTTTCTGTACATAATTGAACTGTACTTTTAAACTTGCATTTCTCTTATTATGAATGAGGCGAATACCTTTTGAGTGTTTACTTCTCTCTTAGATATCTTTATGGACTTTGCCCATTTTTCTGTTGGTTAAATCAATATGTGTGGAGATGAGGGAGAAAGGAAAGCAACTGGTCTTTTGTCTATGTTTTATGTTATAAACATTTTTTCCAGTTGTTTACTTTTTGATTGCTTATCGTGACTTTTCCATGGAAAAAATAATTATTTTTGTATAAATTTCTCTTTTTTTCTAGTCATCTGGATTATTATTATTATTATTATTACTATTACTAGAGGCCCAGTGTGCTAAATATTTGTGCACTAGGGAGGGGGGTCTCTCAGCCTGGCCTGCACCTTCTTGCAGTTCAAGACCCCTTGGGGGATATCTGCCTGCCAGCTTAGGTCAGCTCCCTGGGGGATCCGGCCTAAGCTGGCAGTCAGACATCCCTCTGGCAGCCTCGCATCCCTTGAGGCATGTCCAACTGATGGCCAGGAGCAGACCTACACGGCAGTTGGACATCCTTAGTGCTGCAGAGGAGGCGGGAGATGCCCCACCACTGCCACTGAGCTTGCAGCTGTCAGCCAGGCTTGTGACTGAGCAGAGCTCCCCCTGTGGGAGTGCATTGACCACCAGGGGGCAGCTCCTGCGTTAAGCGTCTGCCCCCTGGTGGTCAGTGGGTGTCATAGTGACCGGTCATTCCTGGTCATTCTGCCATTAGGGTAAATTTGCATATTACCCTTTTATTATATAGGATTTTTGGTCATACTTGAAAAAGCCTTTCTCACCCTAAAATTGTAAAAGTTTTGCCATTTTCTTTCACTGTGTGTGTGTTTGATTTGTTTCGTTTTTTGCATTTTTATTTTTAATGCATTTAACATTTTTACTTGAAGTATGAGATTCAGATTCAAATGTCCTATTTCTGGATGACCATCCAGTTGACTTGAAACGTCACCTACAGCCTATCAAATTTACCAGGTCTTTATGGCGTCTTCTGACGCACCCATTCATGTGGAACTTCATTGATGGTTGCACACTGCTTTAAGTGCTGTGGCTGTGTAATGTAGTCCAGTGCCTGGTAGGGCTTTTGTCAGTGGAAATGATGTCCTTTCAGAGAGTCACAAGAAAAGCGTTTCAGGAGACTCACATATGGGAAGATGAGGTTTTGTGGATTCATTATAGAAGCAAAATCAAAGGACTTCCCTGTCCCATTAGGGGACACACACTATATTAAAAGCCCAATCTTGTCTTCATCAGGCCCAGAATAGGGCCAGTGTCCCAGACATATTGCACCATGGTTCAGTCCAGTCTGGTCTTTGTCACCATCCGACGAGCTTAGTCTGTGTTCCCAGCTGCACTTCAGCAGATTGTGCCCAGATTCACGCTAGGAATCCATGCGGCTCCTGGCTGTGTGGCTGCTGGCCCCACATGGTTGCTATGGAGGGAAAACATGGAAGCAAATGGGGCGATGGCATGTTACCAAGTGAGAGAGAGAAAGAAAGAGAGTGAGTGACCTTTGTGAAGCTTGGGTTATATTACCTCGGGTTTGGGAAGAACCAGGCACTTCTTCAAACTAACCCATCAACTACCTGGCCTTTCTGAGGTTTCCATCCCCTAACCAATCTATTTTCCAGATCTTCTGGAGTTTCGTACCCCTTATCCAATCCGATCCTTTTCCAGGGTAGACCGACAGGCCTCTATTGTCACCATTTAGCTTCCACTGGGTATGTGTCCACCAGAGGAACTTCCTCTTTGTCTTCTTAAATGTATATTTTTATCGATTTTTTTTTAGAGAGAAAGGAAGGGAGAGGGATAGAGAGACAGAAACATCAGTGAGAGAACAGCAGTAGTGGCAGCGATGATGGCAGCACCCGTGAGAGCAGTCCCAAGTGCATAGAGCGTTCCATCAGCAGCCAGCCCAGCGCATGCAACTTGGAGGGAGGTCGCTGGCACCTGCTTTCCTGCAGGCCTGAGTCCCTGAGCAGCTAAGGATGAGCTGATGATCTCAACAGCCTGACAGCCAGCCTGGTCCTCCCACCACCCTCCCCACTTCCCCCATTCACCATCGCTGACCCATTGGATCCTGCAGGCCAGAGGCAGGGACCAAGAGGTCAGCTGTTCAGCCTACTCCCCAGTCTCCAGTCCCACCCCATCCCACCCCACATCGCTTGTGGGCCAGGGTGACCAGTCATTTGGTGATCACGGTCGTCATAGACACTGGCTTTTAATATATAGAGAGAAAGATTCCTCCCCTGGTAATCTGCAGAGAATCCACCGGTGGTTCTCTGGGCAGTGTGTGAAGCTATGGTTTCCTAGAAAAGCAGGTTCAAGTTGTTTAGGCTTCTTAATGTCTGATTCCCTTTACTCCTCTCCTTTATTAATATCTAGCTGCCTACTATAACAGAGCTCCTTCTTATCGTTCTCATAATTTTCTGGGATATTGTTTTTAGTTTATTTTTTCATGAAAACATGTCTAAAGTTAATTGCACAAAATGTGATTAGGATGCATGAGCCACACTGGGGTTTTGGGGATTTTCTGCACATAAAAGAAGGAAATGGGAGGTAACCTGGCCTCTGAGAAAGTAGACTGGCACTCAGAAGAGCTAATTTCCATCTCAAATCTACAGACTATTCTGTAGCCCTGATCCAAGCCATGATGATACTTGAACAGAAATGACCCAAAGTGGAGAAGATTAATGAGGGGAGGAGGTAACCCTAACTTTTTATAAGATCATTTCTCTGTTTTAATAATTTTATTATGCCAAATCTCTCAGAGTAATAAAACCTTTCCTTAGTGATTAGGAGTCATGCATAATTTCTGATTGTTCTCCTGTGGTATCATTTGGGTATAATTTTCCAAAAAGCAAATTTTTTCCTAAAAGCATGGTATGGGAGTGGTGGAGAGGATTTAGTCATTAGAGGTTTTATTCACAAGTACTGTGTTAGGCTTTTCGATATTTTTCGACAAACCCATGAATCTAATGAAAATCTCCTAGAACCGCATTTTTGTAACTTTTCCATTTCGGTTTCAGGATCGTAAACATTCACATTTCTATGCTCTGACTAATGTACAACAATTTTAAAAGCATCGGGTTTGGCTCTTATTGAAACTCTTCTACTGGAGGGATCAAAGGGGTTTTGCTATTGTTTCTTTCCCATTCTCCTGGGACACTGCAGCCTCCTGAGGTGCACACTTGTGAAATGTCTTGGATTCGCAGAGCTGTTGCTATTATTATCTAATAACAAACCTCAGGAGTTCTATCAAGGGGAAAAGCATAGCTCAAAAATTTAAATAAAGCGTGAGGAAAGAGCCAACAGAACTGAAGATGTGAGAACCATATATATTGAATTGTGGCACCAAAGAGGTATATCCAAGTCCTAAACCGTGAACTCGCGAATGTGACCTTATTTAGAAATAGAGTCCTTAAAAAGTTATTTTTAAGTGAGATATAATTTACACATAACATTATATGAGTTTAATTTGTACAGCGTGTTGATTTGATACATTTATGTATTGCAATCTGATTACTACCGTAGCTTTAGCTTATACCTCTATTATATCGTATACTTACCCTTTCTTTTTGTGGTAAGAACACTTTAGATCTAGTCTCTTAGCAATTTCAAAGTATCTAAGTCAGTTTGTTGACTGGAAAATAGGGTCACTGCAGATGTAAATAAGGTTCTTGAGATGAGGTCATTCTGCATTTAGAGTGGGTCCCACGTCCAATGACTGGTGTGCTTACAGGAAAAGGGTGAGGGAGCCTGGACACACAGAGACCCAGGGGAGACGAAAGGAAGATGGAGGCAGAGACTGGAATGATGTGTTTACAACCCAGGGAATGCTGATGCCAGGCAGAGACCAGAAGCTAGGAAACAGGGATGGGATGGATTCTCGGCCTGAGCCTCCAGAAGGACCAACCCTGCTGACACCTGATTTCAGACTTCTCGTCCACAGAACTGTATAAGAATCAGTTTCTGTTGTCTTAAGCCACCCAGGCTGTAGTCATTTTTTATTGGAAAAATTTTATCTATCTATCTATCTATCTATCTATCTATCTACCTACCTACCTACCATCTTTCTATCAGCCACAGGAAACTAATACAAACCCTTTTGCATGTCAAGAGAGGCGGAACTGCCCTAGCCAGTGGTGCTAAGTGGCTAGAGTGGTGGCCTGTGGATGGAAGGGTCATGGGTTTGATTCCTGGCCCAGGGCACATGCCTAGGTTTTGGTTCACTCCTTGTCCTCTGGTCAGGGCACGTGTGGAGGCAACCAGTGGATGTGTCTCTCTCGCATCAATGTTTTTCTCTCTCTTTGTCCCTCCCTCCCTCCCACTCTCTCTGAAAAAAAAAAAAAAGGCAATGGAAAAAATATCCTTTGGTGATGATTAGCGAAAAACCTTAATAAAACAAAAGAGGCTGTGCTGAAGTCCAGCAAAATTGTGAACTAGAAGCAATACTCCTTCAGCAGCATCCTCCCTTCCCACAGTCCCATTCTGTCCTGAGTGCCATGCCCCATGCCCCTCTGCAGCGCCCCTCAGATTCCTCGTTTGTGATTTTCCTTCCTCCAGCTTCTAAAAGCATCCTCCCTCCCTCTTCAAATAGCCCCCTGTGCCAAGACCCCCGCCAGTGATCAGCTCACAACAGCTTGCACACTTGCTCACAGCATGGTGGAGGCCAATAATATGGGGTGTTGACCCCCTCAGGAATAGTCTTATTTTTAAAACAGTTGGAAAGGGCTTTCCCACAAAGGGCTTCTCTGTACTGATGGAATCTCTGGAATTGGCATGTGGGTGGGGTGGATGGTTACGCAGGGGTTCTTCTCCCATCCCCACACCTTCCTGCCTCTTCTCCTCCCTCTCCCCCTCCCCCCTGCCACCCACCCCTGTCTTCCCGGAGACCCTGCTTTCTGTGGCGTCATTGGAACAAAGAAAGGGCCCACCATCTCCAAATGCACAGCTGCCTGTCCAGGCCCAGCCCCCATGATGAGCAGGGGCCAGGTTGGCCACAGTAGGTTACCCTGGAGATGAAGGCTGATGGGGAGTGTGGAGAAACTGCTCGGAAGGAAGGGAGATTTGCCACGAGGGCCATGTGGAGACAGAACTGGCTAAGGAATTTTCAGGGCCTGGTGCAAATGAACATGGGGGCTCCTTGTTCAAACTTAATAAGAATTTCCGGATGGTGACAGCGGAACATCAAACTATGCCAGGGCCCTTCAAAGGGCTGGGCTCTGTGCCACCATGTAGGCTGCACACCCATGAGGGGGTGGTCATCAAAAGCTTTGACCCAGAACTGAGGGAATATGCTAATGTGGGTCCATGAGTGTCTGTTTGTAGAATGGAGTTTGTCCCAGAAGTCGGTGCAACATAAAGAGAAGCCGCCTCCATCAGAAATGTGGACGGGCAAGGGGACCTTACGGGAGGTTCAATTGAGTTTGTGCAGGGAAAAGCATGAAACAGAAAAGTGATGAGATATTTAAATTTCTCCACCAGGAGGGATTCTGGTGGCCAGGGGAGCTCTTATTTTTGGACCTCACACCATCATCCTGCCTCTGCAGGCCCAGGACCTAAATGACTTTGCATAAGCAAAGGGGGAAGAGGGTTGGGGAGTTTGGGGTGAGGGAGAAGGTTAGGATGCTGATGCTGAGGGGACCAATGGGAGAAGGGACCAAAGGGAAGGACTTGGGGTGGGCAGAAAGGACACTTAGCTATGAAAAATCATGAAGAAGAAACGAAAAAGGTTGGTAGGCAGAGTCTGGCTGGGGTGGGTCTAATTACTGAGGAGAGCAGGGTATGCAAGACTGAAGGTGGTTTAGCGCTGGGGCCAGAGTATGGCAGCCCAGGTTCCTTCCTGGCTGATAGCAGATAAGGCCCTTCTGGCTAAAGTCATGCGATTCGATTTCCTTCTGCCCGGATCGTCTTGGGCTTTAACCCTAACCATATTCAAAATTACTGCCATGTCATATCCCTTCTGGCTCCTGGATATTTTGCTGACGAGTATAACTGTGTTATTTTTCTAGTCAATAAACACTAGTGAATGACATTTTAGTCTCGAAAGTGCAATCTCCAGAGATCTGTAGTTGGAGGGATGTAAGTATGTCTGGTGGAACTCACCTGTGGTTAAGTTGGTCTGAAGCCAAAGTGCATGCAGTGGAAACGATTCTGGAAAGGAACACAGCATAGTTTCCCTTTCCAGTTGCATGCAAAGAAGTTTTTATTTGTCCTAAGTAAGTGTCCAACAATGTCCCACCTAATGAGATGAGATGCCTCAAGATACAGTATGTCCCCTAGAAACCTGAGAATGTTCCCATGGGTGTTGTTTAATTTCCATAAACTACACTGGTGTGGATGAAGGGAGGGAGCATGGTTATGCTTGGCATTCTCGTGTAGGGTGGGGAAAGGTGCTTCCAGAGGCCCCCTCTTTGAGAAATACCACCATTTCTTTCCACTCTTTCAATCTGAACCTTCAGCTGACCTCCACTCTGGGGAGATTCCTGGGCACAGCACACTTGCACAGGACAAAACAAAAACCAGACATTCACTCCTCGCCTGAGGTTTCTCCATCAGTCCTCAGGCATAAAATTAACTCAGGTGTGTGTAATCTTCTAAAGGTATCACTTCAGATCTACTGTATGCGCCCTGGTGTCTGCTTATGGAACTGATATTTGTAGGCCAGAAAATATTCATATTCTGAACTCCTAAAATGCCACTTAGTAAAGAAGGTGTGTGTTTTTTAAAGCATTGTTTCCTTATACCAGTGGTCGGCAAACTCATTATTCAACACAGCCAAATATCAACAGTACAACGATTGAAATTTCTTTTGAGAGCTGAAAACCGACTTCTGCGCATGGGCCACAAAGTTTCAATCGCACTGGGTGTGCACGCCTGCACGTGATATTTTGTGGAAGAGCCACACTGATGGGGCCAGAGAGCCGCATGTGGCTCACAAGCTGCGCTTTGCCAACCACTGCCTTTACTACAAAAATACAGCAACACTTGATGCTAGAACTCTATATTGTAAGTTAGGGTTACATGTGGCATTTGATTCCTGAATAGGGTGTTTACTAACTTAAAATAATATTCTTTTTCATCCTTTAATACTTGTTGTCCCTCCATTCCAGGCCCCTACATCCCCCCCCCCC
>PVJN01061592.1:0-11246 GCA_004026805.1 Lasiurus borealis
ATGAGTGCAATGTAAAGTCATTCCCTGCCGAAACCGGTTTGGCTCAGTGGATAGAGCGTCGGCCTGTGGACTGAAAGGTCCCGGGTTTGATTCCCGTCAGGGGCGTGTACCTTGGTTGCAGGCACATCCCCAGTGGGGGGCGTGCAAGAGGCTGCTGATGGATGTCTCTCTCTCTCTCATCCATGTTTCTAACTCTATCTCTCTCCCTTCCTCTCTGTGAAAATCAACAAAAATATATTTAAAAAAATAACAAAGTCACTCCCTGCTGGCGGATCTCTTCCCAGCTTTGCCCACGTCAGTCCTACCTAGTCCTCTGTGATGCAGAAACAGGTGTTGGGCATCGTCCATTGCCCACAGAGCGCTGTTTCCCATTCGGTGTCACACGCGCCAGGCAGGGCGCTGTGTCCGCCTCGCCGCCCCTCGGCTGGGGCAGCTGGGCTGCTGTTGGCGGTCCCTCCCCGTTCACGGTGACGGGATGGGACGTGGCCAGCTCCCGGCGACACTGCCGACCAGGATGGCCATGAGCACCGTTGCGTGTTGCATTTCGTGGCAGAATAGTCAAGGGGCTTGTTAGGCTTAAAGAGATATAGTCTTCATCTGTAAAAGGTCAAGGATTTCCAGCATTTTCTCCCATGACCAGTGGCTGCCGATTGTCGGCCTCTGGAAGATATCGGGAAGAAGTCAGCACACTCAGTCATTCGTTAGCAAAGAACGAGGGAAACTGCTTTAGAAAAAGTTTGTTCTGGCGGAAGGACGCTAGGGAAACAGATGTTTTTCATGGTTCCATCGTTCTGTCATTTTCGTTGCCAACCTGGGTGTAAAGTGCCACCTATTAAAAACTCTAATATCTGCACCCTTCACTCAGGAACAGCGTTTTTCTAATTGGCTTTACAATGCTTGCCCTGAAAATGTTAGTGGATTTTTTAAAAATAATATATTTTATTGATTGTTTTACAGAGAGGAAGGGAGAGAGATAGAAAGTTAGAAACATCATTGATGAGAGAGAGACATCGATCAGCCGCCTCCTGCACGCTGCACACTGGAGATGTGCCTGCAAGCAAGGTACATGCCCCACGACCGGAATCGAACCCGGGACCTTTCAGTCTGCAAGCCGACGCTCTATCCACTGAGCTACACCGGTCTCGGCCTGTCAGTGGATTTCGCATGGGGTTGTGAAGTTGCAGGAGCCAGTGTTGGACACCAGGGAGGGGGATTTCCAAGCTCCATGCACGCGCAGCGCTCACAGAGCTGGAGGGAAGCGGGCCGGGGTGCGCGTCTCCCACCGGCCCAGGCGCCTGGAAGGGGCTTTGCGGCTCAGACCGACGTCGGGGAATAAACCGAAGCTGTAACGGGGCCACTTTTAAATCCCCGACTGACAAAAAGTTCCCTGCCTTTGGAAAAAACGCAGTTATAGTCAATCCTGTCATTCTCACCGAAAACATTAGGACTTAATGATTTCAAAGCATTGTTGATCCTCTGAGTAAATGGCATGTTGATATATTTAAAAATACCGGTTATTTTCTCCTTGTCTTATCCTCTAAGATATTCTATTTTTGGCATTGGTGGCGATGCTCAGAGCCTCTCGGTACATGGCACGTGGTTTCACTAACGAAAAACGGGGCTGCGCTGGCGAGGGAAGCTCCTGGTTTCTCACGGATGGTGGCGCATGCCGGCAGTCAGACAGTCCCGGGACCGATTCAGGCCAGGGTGCCGGTCAGTGGCCCTCGTGTCCTTTCCAGTGCTTTCTGGAAGAAGACGTGACACGGGAGAGGTTGGGGTGCTTGGCCACCGGCTTCTGGGGCCCCTAACTGCCCGCTGCCTCGGTCCAATGGGGGCTTTCCATGGGCCCGCGGCAGTCAGGCGTGACTCTTGCGGGCCCGGCGAGCCCGTGTCGGCTTCTCTACAGGAAGCTGCCTGGGCGGTGTGATGTGCAGCGGGAGCCGCACCGGGTGTGGTGGCCCGGGCCCGGGGACAGGCACAGCGGCAGCCCGCAGGCTCTCTGTGGTGAGAACTGCTCTCACGCCAGCCCGCTGCCTCCCTGCACTTCCGGGGATTGGATTGGACACCTGAGAACCGTAGCCATTTGCTCTGGTTCGAGGTGCCCCTGTGAAGACAGGGGAGCGCTGGCCTGGAGCCCCCCAGACCAGCTCAGGGCACACAGACCCGTGCACAAGGCGTATAAGTGCTTGACGACTGTCTGATGGCCGATACAGAAGGACCAGGATGGACTCGAGTCCTGTAGAGCCGGTAGCACTCAGAGGGTCCACCCCACCTTGCACATTGGCCCATGTGATGTCACACTGTCCTTTGTCACGAGCGTCTCCTGCCACCCCGCCTCCAGGCTCCGTCCCAGACCCTTCGTGGGGGATTGTAAGGTGGTGACCGTAAGAGGGCTGGTCCTGCCGAGGACCACTCCGGAGCCCCCCGGTTCGCAGCAGACTTGCGGAGCCAGGTAAAGCCTGCGCCGCTGGAGCTGTGCAGCTTGGCCCTGCCGCTCAGCCGGCCCCGTGCGGGGTGTTCCGTGTAAAGTGGATCAGAGCACCCAGCAGGCGGTGTGCACAGATCCAGCCACTAGTTTAACCTCGGGGCGGGGGTTCCGCTGATCAGGGCCCGGGGGCAGGGAGGGAGGCCAGAGTCGCTGCCGCCGCTGTTGTGTTCCCAGAAAGTCTTCCCCCGGCTGCCCAGTGGCGGCCTGTCGCTCCATCCCGGGGGGCGTCTTTGTCTGAAAGACACTCGTTTTGTGAGCTGAGCCTTTTTTCTCTTCCCTTTTTTGTGCGGTAGGATCCCAGGTATTCAGCGGCCAGTGCAACTTCAGAATCACCGCCTTGAAATTTCACCCGAAAGACCACAACCTGTTCGTGTGTGGGGGCTTCAGCCCCGAGATCAAAGCCTGGGATGTGAGGGCCGGCAAGGTAAGCCCGCTTTCTCCTGGCCTTTCCTCGAAGGGCCCGCCATGACCATTTTAATGACGACCTTCCAGACGTCCATCTGGACATCCTTCCGGACGAAGCTGCAGCAGCAGGGGCCGAGGCCGAGGCAGTTAGGGGCAATCAGGCGGGCAGGCGAGTGGTTAGGGGTGATGAGGCAGGCAGGCAGAGTGATTAGGGGTGGTCAGGCAGGCAGGCCAGCATGTAGGAGCCAGCGGTCCCGGATTGTGAGAGGATGCAGGCAAGACTGAGGGACTCACCCTACCCTTTGCACGAATTTTGTGCACTGGACCTCTACACACACACACACACACACACACACACACACATAAAAGGCTAAGTGCCCATCCGTCCAGTAGCTATGATGCACACAGGCCATTTAAAAATAAATGCACCACGGACCTGGCGCTGACAAACCAACACTCGGCTTTCCCCACGTGAGACACAGGCCCCGCCACCACTGTGGAGTGACATCCCACTGAATCCCAGCTAATGCTGCCAAGACTCCATGGTGCAAAATGCAGCCCACAACCCAGTGCGGCCCCTAAACGGTCACTATGGGTGCTGGGCAATGACGTCATATGGCAACGCCTGGCTTCCTCTCCCTCGTGACTAGCCTCCTCGGAGTTCTTCAGCCCAGGAGCCTGACTTGCTTTATAGCCAGGTGTAAACATTTTACACTTCAACCAAATGTTTGTGAAGTGTTTTCCTGTGCCTCATCTCACTGGACCCTCACAGAAGTCCTGGAGTAGGGAGATAGAAGACTTGGTAGAATCCTATTTTCTTTTCGTTAGCCAGAAACTGGAGTTTTAGAAAGTTTAGAAACTTGATCCGACTGAAAAGAAGTAAGAAGTGGTGGAGCTTGAAAATGATTTCAGGTTTTCTCACTGCAGAGAATATAGTCAGACGCTGCTGCAGTTAAATATTTTACTTTTGTTCTCCCTGCCTGATCTACAATTATCTTCTTCGTGTTGATCTTTACTGCTGTGTTGCTGATAATTACCTGAGAGAGAAGTTGGAGTGCTTCACTGGGCTGGAAAAACTGTAGCTACATCAGAAAGTGGGTCTAATTAAGCAAGTTTATCTGTGTCTGTAAAAGTCTAAGTTGACTTGTGCATGTGTGATACACATAAAGCTCTCGGCACCAATCGCAGGCATGTGTTTCCATCTGTCATTGTCTCTCATGAGTTTGGTTGACGTTTGTATTATAGAGAAAGGACAAATAGTGATAGTAAAATATTTCTGCTAATTAATTTCCTTTCAATGTGCATGAATCCATGCACTGGGACACCAGTTAGAACATAAGATCCTCCAAGGAAGGGAGTTGTGTTTGTTGCTGACCTCTGGTGTATAGAACAGTGCCTGGCATACGGCAGGCAGGCAACAAACCTCGGTTGCCTGAGTGAGTGAAGGAGGGAGGAAGGCAGTCATGCTGAGCGTACAGTACAGGGGGTGGGAATGTGAAATATGGGTCGGGACTAGTGACCAGCTTACCTTGATGGGCATGAGCTCTGGGCAGTGGGTCAGGCCTCGGAAGAGGCTGTCAGTGCGGTGGGCCTTGGCTTGGATTGGCAGAGGGGAGCTGCGGGAGACTTGTGAGGAGGGTGCCGGATCAGGGCTGAGGAGGATTCATGGAGGCCTGGGCGAGGAAGAGCAGGGACTGACTGGGGGCTAGACAGTCAGGAGGGTTTGTACTCAGGATCTGAGAAGTACGGACTGCCCTGGTCTGAAGAGTACACACAGCCCGTAGGGTTGAACTTGACTTTGAAAGAAGCAGCCTGAAAGGCTCCAGCCTGCTTCACCTGCACCAAAAGGTCCCACCTGAAGGCTGCCCTGGACCGGTGCACCCCCCGAGCAAGCGTGTGTTAGCGGAGGCCCTGCAGGTGGCCAGGGTGGAGGGAGGTGAGATAGTGCCCCCAGGGCCAGGCGTCTGAAGGCGTCTGGCTTAAAGTGCCTCACAGGTCGGAGAGTTAGCGCCCAGACAGATGTGCTGTTCCTTCCTTCCTTCCTTCCTTCCTTCCTTCCTTCCTTCCTTCCTTCCTTTATTCATTTTTATTATTGACAGTATTACAGAGGCCCCCCTTCCCTCTCAGGGCCCCCACCCCTGCCTCACCCAGGCCTTCACTACACTATTGTATGTCTCCACGGGCTATGCATATGTGCATGTGAGTTCTTTAAGCTAATCTCTCTCCCCCACCCCTCCTTGTCCCTGAGATCTGTCAGTCTGTCCCATGTATCCATCTATTTTGTTCATCAGTTTATTTTGTTCATTAGATCCCACAGATACATGAGATTATGTGATATTTGTCCTTCTCTGACTGGCTTGTTTCATTTAGCATAGTACCCTCCAGGTCAGTCCATGCTGCTGCAAAGGGTAAGAGATTCTGCCTTTTTTTTTTTTACTGCTGCATAGTATTCCACGGTATAAACGTGCCACGGCATTTTTATCCACTCCTCTGCTGATGGGCACTTGGGCTGTTTCCAGATCTTAAATATTGTAACTTGTGCTGCTATGAACATAGGGGTGCATTTAGTCTTTCTAACGGAGTTTTGGGACTCTTAGGATGTATCCCCAGAAGTGGGATTGCTGGGTCCAACTGTGGTTCCTTATTTAATGTTTTGGGTAACTCCAGACTGTGTTCCATAGTGGCCGTACCGGTCTGCGTTCCCACCAGCAGCAGGTGGACTGTCAGATGGAAAAAAGTCACACAGGCGTCCCTGTGCCCATTCAGCAGCTTCCTCCTGAGGCGGGAGCGCCCGGCCCACCGCTGACCGGGCGCTGGATGCAGCCCCGCCGCTCAGGCCCATAATCAGGGTAGAGGGACGTGCATTGTTTGTTTCTACTCCCTTCTGACCAGCACTCACACCGCCTCTGCCCCCTGCCGGGCACTGGGCTCTGCTCCGTGAAGACCAGCCAGGCACCGGGAACAGCTTTTTCCTGCTTCGGTTGTTCCCTCTAGCACAGCGGTTCTCCACCTTCCTAAGGCCGCGACCCTTTAACACAGTTCCCCATGTGGTGGTGACCCCAACCATAAAATTATTTCCGTTGCTACTTCCTAACAGTAATTTGGCTACTGTTGTGAATCGTGATGTAAATATCTGTGTTTTCTGATGGTCTTAGGCGACCCCTGTGATGGGGTCGATGGACCCCCATAGGGATCTCGACCCACAGGTTGAGAACCGCTGCCCTAGCAGGTGTGGTGAGAGCCTCACCTGGACTCCGCCTGAGGAGGAGAGGGGACAGGCACTGCCTAGGTGGCTCCCTGCCCCGCTGTGCTGGGCGCTGTCCCGGGTGCTGAAACTGGGCCCTCCCTGGCCAGTTCCGGACTCCGGAGGGCCCAGCCAGCCCCTGGGCTTTTTCTGGCTGCCGTCGGCAACACCTGGGAACTAACTGAAGGTGGAAGCAGGAGGGACCCAGACCTCAGCTTAAAACCAAGTCACGCTTCCCCTTTAAAATACAACAGAAGGCCCGGGTTTGTTGTAAAAGTAATACGTGATTATAAGGAGGAAAAAAAAAAAAAGGAGGGAAATGAGGGAAGAGTTGGTAGAATTAGCCAAAGTAAACTTAGTAATTTTTTTATATTTTCTTTCCCCCGGTGTGGGTTTTTTGAGAAAACATTGTTTGGGCTTGTTTTTATCCATAATTTTATACGTTGCTTTTCTCGGAGCACTGTAAGGATTTTCTTGTTATCACAGATGCCTGCAGGATTTTCGGTGAGTCCCTTGGACCCAGCCTGCTGACTGGCTCCTGGCCTCATCCCTGGCTCAGAGCAGAGTCTGACATAGCGCGCCCTCCATGAATATGGATCGAATGAGTCAATTGCACACGTTTTCGCTTACTAAACAGTTTCCCAAAGTTCAGTGTTTAAGATATCCTCCTTTCCCATTTAAAAGTAATTAATGTAGCGAAACCGGTTTGGCTCAGTGGATGGAGCGTTGGCCTGCAGACTGAGAAAGGTTTTAGGTTCGATTCCGGTCAAGGGCATGTACCTTGGTGGTGGACACATCCCCAGTAGGCAGTATGCAGGAGGCAGCTGATGGATGTTTCTCTCTCATCGATGTTTCTAGCTTTCTATTCCTCTCCCTTCCTCTCTGTAAAAAGTCAATAAAATATATTTAAAAAAATAATTAATGTAGAGAGGGAGATCAGAGGTCAGCAAACAGCAGCCTGGGGCTGCATCTGGCCCACCCCCTGTTTTTGTAAGTCAAGTTTTATTGGGACACAGTCACACTCATTCATTTAGGTGTCACCTGTGGCTGCTTTTATGCTACAGAGACGGAATGGAGTAGTGGCAACAGACTCCACATGGCTCCCAAAGCCAAAAGTATTTACCGCCTGTCTGACCGCCGCCATGCATAGATCTGGCTGTGACATCTGTCACCTGTTGATTGTTGGGACGAATTGCCCTGGCTGACAGAGTGGGGGTCTCTGTGCCCTCCCCCCCCCTGTTATGGGCATCCCTGCAGGAACTATGTGCTCAGAGAATGTCTTTTCCAGAGAGCTGCTCTCCAGTCAGGGGCCTGAGGTATTTCTTGGTCCCACCTCCCAACAGCCATCCCGGTGCACATTAGTGTGCGTTCCTCTGTGGGACATCTACTGGCATGTGTCGTGGCTTCCAGATCGGGGGCTTATTTCCTGAAGCTTCGGTCCCGGACTCACTTGCTGGGTGAAAGCCAGCAGCATGTTGACGGTGAGGGTAGGTTTGGGGCCAGGGCGGCGGCCTCCTGGGTAGATGTGCCACCCCCGGAGCGTGGCTGCTGGGCTGGGGCCTCAGAGAACCACGCCTGAGGCGGGAGCTGGAACACTAACCTTGAAGCTGCTTTCGCTCCCACCGTTTTGGGGTTCCTGAGGCTTAGCCGAGCGGTGAGTGTCGGGCTCCGGACTCCTCGGGTCCAGCCCAGTTTATTATGGAAAATGGCTTCTTGGCTCCCCTTCCTCTCCTCCTGGCCCGCCTCTCTCTGCCTAATCGCCTTCCTCATTACTGCCAAGTGCCAGGCTCCCCTCCGGCAGGTTGGCAGGATGCGCTCCGCCCAAGCCAGCTGACCATGCTCACCCGGAGCTGGCTCAGGGCCACCCCTACACAAGTTCCGGACTCTTTTCCGTTGAACTTGAGCGTTGACTGGAATCCAAGATGTCTGGGCCTGACCTTCATGTCACTGCGGGGGTCCCTCTCTCCAGCAACCCTCCCGGCCTCCAGTGTTACTGGCCTGGGCTGCGGGACATCTGGCTCACGTTCTCCCCATACCACTCGCTCGGCGTGGGGGATGGTGGGCACATCCCTTCGGCTAAAGCTGGTACAGCAGAGAGGTGGTAAGGTTGTCTTTGCCGCGGGGTTTCTTAGACTGGCAGCTGGGGCTCTTGTGAGGATGCAGATTCTGCCTTGGCAGAGATGGCGTCTCAGTCAGCTCGTAACCAAATTCCACAGGCCGGGGGCTTCGACACAGAACTTTATGTCTGGAGGCTGAAAATTCAAGAGCCAGGGGCCAGCATGGTCAGGGGAGGGCTCTCTTCCTGGCTTGTGGACAGCCGCCTTCTTGCTGTGTCCTCACATGGTGGGGAGAGAGAGCTCTGGTCTCTCCATCCCCTCACCGTGTACCAGGGCCATCACGGGCCTCCAGCCTCATGTAACTTAATCCCATTGGGGTTAGGACTTCAACATGCGGCTTTGGGAGGGGGGCACAGACACCCGGTCCAGGATTTCTGACTCGCTCCCAGGAGATGCAGAGGCAGACAGCCCGTGGACCTCACTTAGAAGCCGGGGCCCAGAGGGCTCTGAACACAGAGGCCCCCTGCTCCTCCCCGGTGAGTGCCTTCCACCTTTGTCCCGACCGACCTGCCCCGCCTGGGACCTACCTGAGTGACAGCTACGGAGCTTCTCACTCTTCCTCCCGCTCTCCTCCCTCCCCATCGTGACTTCCGGATCTTGAGTTAGTTTCCTGGCCTCCTTGGATCAGGTCCCAGACCCCCTGCCCGTGTGTGTCTCAATGACCAGGTTGACCGTGGGGGGCCCCTGGCTCACCCTGTCCTCAGCTCCATGTCCCAATCCCTCACGTGGTTTCCCCCGAATGTAGATGCCCTGAGGTCAGGGGTTTGCCTCCTTTGCTGCTGGATCCTAGTTCCTACCAAAGGGGGCGGGAGGATCTTGCATGAATGACAAACAGCCGTAATCGAGACCGGTTTCTAAAATCCCCAGCAGTGGGCTCACCCAGGTGACACCGAGCCGGAGCCACCATTTATTCCCGTGTCATCGCACGCCCCTGCTGTGGGCCTCCTGCCGGGGGCATCCGTGACAGGAGCCGGTAAAGCCAGCTGTGCTGGCCGCCTGGACTGCTGGCCTCCGCACAGAGGTCACCCCCCACCCCCATTGGGGGGCATTAGAGGCGCCTCTCAGGGGGTGTTGATGTACAAACAGACTTGGGAACCACAGCCCTGGGTCCCGGTTTGGGTGCCTCGGTTTGAGTCCCGAGTGGTGTTCTGGAGGCTTTCTCTCCGCGGGGTGAGGGCACCCTCACATTTGCATTCCCGAGATGCTGGCTGTGTCTGGGAGACTCGGTGCCTTCGCCTCACGACTCTCAGCACCATCAGTTTTCATGGCATTGTAGGCAGGTTGCTTATTTGCCCTAATGAGGTTTTGATTACTTTCCATTTGTCTCTTTCATCGGTTTTATATTAAAAAGCCTTTTTATTTGGACTCTGTACTTTCTGTCGTTCTAAGTTTCGCCTCCAACCAAACTTTTTATGCAGATGCGAGTGGGAGACTCACAGGGGCTGGGAGAGGGGGGGAGGGCACCGGAGAGCCGCACAGACGCCCTTGGCCGTGGCTGTTCCTCCTTGGGGCTGCCGCTGCCCCGACAGGCCCGGGCGTGGGGCTGGGTGCGGAGCCCTGAGCGAGGTGGCCCGTCCTGGGTGCTCAGCACCTGCCAGGCTCCGCTCTGAGCTCACTGGCTGCACGGCAATCCTGGGAGGGGCGCCGGGTGCGGCCATCACCCCACTCCCCTGGCAGGGCCCCCCGGCTGCGAGAGGTCCTGGCAGCCAGCACCTGGCTGGTGGGTGGTGGGCTGAGACTGGAACCGGAGGCCTGACGCCCACGCCCTGTGTGTTTTGGTCCTGGGGGACCTGCCCCGGGCGGCGTTGGAGCTCAGGCCTTCCTCCAGCCCCACCATGCAGCTCGGGGCCCGGGGGGTGGGGGGGAGCCAGAGACCAGGGGCCCTGCCGCGACAGGCCTGGAACCCCAACCCCAGCACCCGGGAGAGGGCATCTCCGTCCCCTCGGGGGCAAGGACACCCGCCCTGAAAGGTCCAGCGCTCGGCACAGGTGCGGGCTGGGAGGTGAACCCCTCTCTCCTAAATCCCCCCTCTCCGCCTGCAGGAAGAGACACGGCATGTGTTTCGATGTCACAGACATTCTCTGAGCCACCCCCAGGCCCCAGGCACTGTCCCGGGCACAGGTGACAAGACCCAGGCAGGCAGCCTCGCCCTGCGGGAGCCCCGGTCAGTGAGGGGCTGCGGGCGCCGCTCGGAGCCCCACATTCCTTTAGTGTAGGACACACCTGTCAGTCTCCGGCTGCCCGAGCCGGCGGCCGGCCAGTCTGCGCGTGTCTCCTGGGCCGTCTCGCTGCAGCGCTTTCTGGGGGTCAGCGGCAGCTCCCCTTTAAGACCTGCCTGGGGGAGGGGTGGGCTCAGCTCGGTGTGGACAACGGGAGACCCAGAACACTGGGGGCCCTATCCCCCATCCTACCTTAACGCCCCGCCTGATAACTTTTGTTCTTCACAATGCAGAAAACACAAAGCGGATCAGACTGACTGTGTAAGTGCAGCACTGACATAATGCTAGTTTGAGTTCTTTATCATACCGTTTTGCCTTGAAAATAAGCTGTTACCTCCAAACCTCCCCTTGAGATTTTTAAGAAATTTCATATCATTATTGAAATTGACTTACCTTTTTACCTCAAAACTTTTTGAGTTTGCCATAGCTAATAGCACTCAAAAAAAAAAATAATAAAAATTTCCTGGGTTTGATGCCCTAGTTATCTTTTGTCTCGAATACTTACCGAGTCTTTTTGATGACAGCTTTGTTGAGAGGTAATGCACAGAGCGTGCAATGCACTCTCGGAAAATGTTCCTTTCCTTCGTTTTGAGTGTGTTTAGTTATGCGGCCATTATCGCAGTCAATCCAGAGAACGCGTTCATCACCCCCGAAAAGAAACCCGGTGCCCTTGAGAGGGCTCCCTGCCCCCCCCCTCCCCAATCCCCCGCCTCTTCCCCCCTCCCCCCTGCCCTCGGCAGCCACCAATCTACTCCCTGTCTCTGTGGATTTGC
>PVJN01061593.1:0-11246 GCA_004026805.1 Lasiurus borealis
CACGACCCTTGCTGTATCTCTTATCTCCTGGCTCCTGAGAGGGGAAACAATAGCCTCACCCACTGGAATACCTGGGGAGCTTATGGCCTGCTGAGGACATATAGCCAGAGGCTGACTATGTGATTGAAACTACAGAAAGCCTGTAGGCAGAGGCAGATCTCTGGGTGTTTCCACTCTTATCTCCTGGCTCCTGACATAAAAGACCTGTACTCGAAAAATTACAAGACACTGACAAAAGAAAATGAAGAAGATACAAATAAGTGGAAGCATATACCATGTTCATGGATAGGAAGAATTAACATCATGAAAATGTCCATATTACACAAAGTGATCTATAGATTCAGCACAATTCCTATCAAGATACCAATAGCATACTTCACAGAATTAGAACAAATATTCCAAAAATTTATATGGGAACACAAAAGATCCTGAATAGCCACTGCTTAGGAAAAGGACTCATGAAACACCTCTGGAACAGACTTCGTAAGGATGGAGTTGCTTCGTCTGGCTAGAAACCTGCAGAGCTTGATGGACAGCCTTCAGCTAATGTCCTGGCTACTGGGCTCCTTGTGCTGAACCTTTCGGTCCTTGTGGCAGATGTGACTCCCATGATGGTGCCTCCTACTCAACCAGGTCTGCAAAGTCCTTTCACTGGTTTCTATAGTGTTTCCTTACACAGTTAGGTCTTCAATCAACCAAACATAACTGAACACATACACCCACACCGACTTCATTTCTGTCCAATAGAAGCCGGTTTCTCCAGCACCATTTGCTAAATAGTTCATCCTTAGTCCATTAAAAAATTAAAACATTTTTTAAATATGTTTTTATTGTTTTCAGAGAGGAAGGGAGAAGGAGAGAGAGATAAAAACATCAATGATGAGAGAGAATCACTGAGTGGCTGCCTCCTGCATGCCACACTGGGATTAAGCCCACAACCTGGGTATGTGCCCTTGACTTGGAATTGAACCCAGGACCTTTCAGTCTGCAGGCCGACGTTTTATCCACTGAACTAAACCGGCTAGGACTGTCCACTGATTCTTGATGCCACTCCTCTCACACGGCAAGCTCTCAGCTCTTCCTAGATCTGTTTCAGGATCTTCCCTTTTCTTCCATGTGCCGGCTTTGTGCCGTGCATCTTCTTCAGCTCTGGCTCTGTCATGTCTTAATAACTGGAAAGTGAGGTAGGTGTAAATAATAATCATCATCATTACAGGTGAGGACGCTCAGGCCAGGAAAACGTGAGTTGTCCATAATCACATGGCTAATAAGCAGCCAAATCAGGATTTGAACCACATTTGCATCATTTCAAAGACTGGGCTGTTTCTCCTCCACCGGGCTGTCCTTTGTGTTGTCTCTCTCCCGAGAAGGAAAGGGGTTGGGATGGGTATTCTGATTGCTTTGGCTTCATGCTCTCAGCCTCAAAGGAGGTCTACTTCCTGGAAGAAGGAACGGACATTTCCTTTTGGCTCCTGGAGTCAGAGGGAGAGGCTGATTGTCTGCCACTCTCTTCTGGGAGCATCCAGCAGGCTCAGAGAACCAGTCCCCAGCCCAGAGCCCAGACAGCTCCTTTAGTGGGCTTCCGGCTTCCCATACTGTGGCTGCCACAAAGTGCCAAGAAGCCACATAATTATCGTTATCTTTTGGAAAACAGATCTGACCACATCTGTCTCCCTTGTTGAAAACAAAATAAACAATGACACTACCAGCAACCCTACCACCGCCACCCACCAAGAAAAACAAAATGTGCGGTGACTCCCGATGAAGCAATAGGCTACAGATTTGTTTTTGTTGCTTTTTAGCCAATAACCCTTTCTGCCTATAATAGAATCGTATGCAGAAGCCTGAAATAGAAAACACGAGCGTGTAGCTTTAAAGGCGGATTGCCTGCTCTGGCCCCTCCTTGTGCCTGGCAAACGGTTAGGTACTCACTAACCATTTATAGACGTGATGAAGCAGGCCTTGCAAGCTGTCCATGGGAGCCATTTGCCCATCCACTGACCTTGAGCTCAAGTGTGAGGCTTCAAAACGGCATTTGAGCGCCTTATAAATCTGGCTTTATCCTAACTTAACCTCCCACTTCTAAGACCAATGCCTGAGCCACATGAACAATTTCGCCATTCCCAAATTTGCCTTTTTTCCTTGCATCTGTGCTATTGCAAAAGCTGCTCCTTCATCCGGAAACAGCCTCCCTCCCGTTTTTCTTGCTGTGTATTCCTACTGAACCTTCACAGCCCAGCTCCAGGAAGACTTCCCGATTTCCTGCCAACTACTCCGTAGCCCCATCTTTGTGGCGATTATACATCTGATATCATGCTTATGGTGGAGCTGTCACAGAGCTCCTCAAGGGCAGGGATTGGGCCCTTAGCCCTCAGTCTGGCTCTTAGTGCTCAACAAATACGACATGAATGAATAAACGAATGAATGAATGAATGAACTCAATAGCATGATCTCAGCACAAGAATATGAAGATATGAGTCAATCCATTGGAAGCCTGTCATCGGAGGAGTCAGTCCAGGGAGACCTCCCAATAGGGCAGCGATGGCAGACAACTGGCCATGTGGTCAAGCCCCAAGAACATGGTCTCTCTGCAAGTCTGGGAAGGGTAGCTACCATCTCCAGCTCGCAGGCAGCAGCCAATCAAGAGTCAGCTCTTCCAGGGAGGGGGCGGGTCTCTTCCCACCTTGGACTCCTCTTCTCCAGCACTGGGTGGCCCTGGGGAAGATCCCCTTCCACATTCCAACTCCTGCGTTTCCTTTGGAATTTTGTAGCTGGCTGTTCCAGAAGCCGATATCCACAGCCCCTTTGTCCCTGAGAACCTGCCCAGGTCCCCTTCCTAAATGGTGATCCTTTTGGAGGTCTGGGGTCCTGCCGCCTTTATCATTTTCTCTGTAGGCCCAAAGGGGTGTCTAGTGCTGGACTTTGCCTTCGGGCTCAATGAATATACTTTCCCCTGCACAGCTCGGGCAATAGAGGGCCAGGATGAGCTGGATATATATATTTTTTATATATATTTTATTGATCTTTTACAGAGAGGAAAGGAGATAGAAAGTCAGAAACATCGATGAGAGAGACATCGATCAGCTACCTCCTGCATGCCCCACTGTGGAGATGTGCCCGCAAGCAAGGTACATGCCCCCAACCAGAATCGAACCTGGGACCTTTCAGTCCGCAGGCTGATGCTCTATCCACTGAGCCAAACCGGTCTCGGCGAGCTGGATAATTTTAGACCAGCATCTTCCCTCCTCCCCACTGGCCTATAGGTTGCAAGAGCCAGCTACCAGATGGGGGCCTCTTCCTCACCTGCAGCATGGCCCTCCCCCACCGCAAGGGGGCGTGTCAAAGCACGGTGGAGGGCACTATCCCTGCACCTTTCCAGTCTGTTAGCTAGGTCCTGGAATTTCCCCTTTCCTCACTGGGCCCTATTTAATCCAGAAGATGGCAATAAAGCTAGTATTTAACAGGGTGGGGCACATGGACTTGTAGAGGTTAGCTCCCTTCTCTTGGGCCAGAAGAGGACTTTGTAAAAACAGCACTACTCATAGCTGAGAGGTACATGTGAGTCCGGGGTAGGCTGCTTTTGCTTCTGTATATGGATCCAAGTGCACAGACACATTAAAAACTCTGGTATATTAGCACAGCTGGCCAATCCATAGCCACAGGGTAATGTGGCTGTCAAACCAGCAAGCTCACATTTAGGCTGCATCAATAGAGGTATCAGGCACAGAACAAGGAAGGCGAGAGCTCCTATAAAGTTCATACTACTCAGACCCTCCCTCAAATACTGTGTTCATCAGGATGGGGAAGGAACTTGACATAACTCATTCCAAGTGAGAGATTTCTTTTTAGTATTGACAAGACTTGGCCAGAGGGGAGGGGAGGTGGTCAGGGAGATCCACAATCACTCCTCTTGAAGACCTGAAAGGTTGACAATTGTCTCAGGCTGACCCACAATGCACTAGGGTCTGAAGATGGCCTATGGAGAGGCAGAGAGGAGAACTTGACCATCACTGAAGTGCCTGAAAGGTAAGAAGTCACACGTCACTACAAGTGCTCAAATGGGGCTAGAGAGCAGGCTGAGAGGCCCTGTGCTCCGTCACCGAGAGGCACCCGCAGCCCCTCCACAGCTGTGCTCCTGTGCTCAGGCAGATGGGAACGACGGTCAGCGGAAAGCAAAAGCGGACATCGACAGCCCCGTGGGGTGGCTGAAAGGAACAGTGGGCATTTTGTGCGGCAGGTCTGCGGGGTTCTAACAGGAGGAAATTCAACCTTGCTCAGAACCAGTTCACAGAAATGAAAACTGGCTGCCTGAAATGCTAAGTGTTTGAGCTGTGCTGCCCAGCTGGGTGGGAGGCCCACCCGTTTCTTGGGAACGCTGAGGTGGCGAGGCAGGGGAGACGAAGGCACTCAGAGATCAAGCAGGCGAACCCCCAGTCCTCTGGTGGCAACCTTCTCATCCCTGGAGGGCAGTGCTAGCACTGCTGCGACTGACTTCCGTCAGCAGCCACCACAAAGCTGGCCTGGGCAGGGATGTTCTCCAAGCCACTCACCCCACCCCCATCAGCAGCCAAAGTTAAAGACAGGCTCCAGCTTACAGGGAAAACCAGGTTGCTCACTACTCGCTGCATGTATGAACCAGGGAAGCAGCATGTGGGTGGTTGTGAGGGAACCACTAATAGTCTGGTGTGCGGGCTGCATTCCCCTCCAGTCTGCTCCTCCTGCAAAACTCACACAGCATTTTAACTCCACATGCTGAGGCTCTCAGGCATCTAGAGAATGAACTGGCGGCTCAGCAACAGGGACAGTAAGTATAAATTGTTCTCTCGTGTATACAGGTGCTGTTCCTGGAGTGCTAGATTCAGCAGAAACCTCCACACATTTTCACCTCCATTTGAATCCATGAAAATGACATTTAAAACATTAATGCTCCAGCCGTATGAAGAAAGTGCCAAGAGGATGGCAACTCCGCACTCAAACAGGACAGGCAGCGGAGTGCCCAAGATCAGTGACAACATACAGGGGAGGGGACAAGTAAAGAAACGGACTAAGCACAATGGGAGTCAAGTTTCTCGCTACCCAAGAGAGGGGCTGGAAACATGGAAAGGGGCAGCAAGCAGGCACGTTGGTGTTGGATCAGAATTAAAGGTGCCTGTGCGAACTCACATTTTCGATTATATATAGACACAGAAATACAGAAGTAAACAAATGTGTGTATGTTAGGTTCTATGAGCCTAGACAGATGGCTTGGGAGCAATGAGACCCAGCAGCCATGAGCACAAGTAGCGTAAAGTTTGGTTTCTAAACACAATCTCCATGCAAGGGAACCAGAGCCCCGTGAAGAAATGGTGACTTCCAGGGATGGGGCACAGAAAGTACAAGAGCCTGGAAGAAGTTGTTGTGCCAGAAAGGAAGGAAGAACTCAGGGAGGCTGGAAACTTGGTCTGGAAACTGACAGGAGTACACGCCAAGAATGCACATGTTGGCAAAACCTACAATTCGAGCATCACAATAATGGTCCTAAAGGATTATGTAAGATTGAATAAAAGAGGATTCTGAATCCAGAGAAACAAATTGTAATTGGGGCAAGGGGATGTCAGAATACAGAACATGCACTAATAAATGTAGAAGTGGAAATTATGTAATTTGAAAATTACCTGTTGGCAACCATCTTCACCATAACTCAGGCAAGAAATATTAGTGGATAGTCAAACTGATGGACACCATTTTGATGAGAAGATATTTAAACTATAAAAATATCTCCCCAAAAGTAGGTTTTACATACGAAGGGTCAGTGACGATCTAGTGAAGGTTGGCAGACAGCACCCTCCTTCAACAATTCAAGTGAGTGTCGTCTCCCCATCGGGATCCAGTGAAAGCACAGCCGCACTTCTACGGCACTCCTTCCAAACACGGCTAACTTGAGTGATGAGGAAACACCCAGCAAACTGAGGGACATCCTAATAAGACAACTGTCTTGTAATCTTAGAAAAGCATTATGGTCGTCACACGCAGGGACTGAGGAAGAATAGGGCTGAAGGAAACTAATATAAATGCAGCGTGTTATTGGATCCTTCTGCTATGAAGGGCATTACTGGGTCAACTGCAATATTTAATTGGGTTTGGGGCAGAGGTGATGGTAAATGGGAGCTCTTTGTGCTGTTCCTGCAACATTTCTGTAAACTTGCCATTGAGAATGAATAAGTTGTTAAATGCTCTTTGCAAAAAGTTATAAAAATTAAAACACCAAAGTTAAAGATATACTTTACAATTAAAGCAGTAATGAATGTTAAAATAATTAACTTTCCTTTAGATCAGAGGTCAGCAAACTCATTAGTCAACAGAGCCAAATATCAACAGTACGACGACTGAAATTTCTTTCGAGAACCAAATTTTTAAGACTTAAACTTCTTCTAACGCCATTTTTCAAAATAGACTTGCCCAGGCCATGGTATTTTGTGGAAGAGCCACGCTCAAGGGGCCAAAGAGCCGCATGTGGCTCGCGAGCTGCTGTTTGCTGACCATGGCTTTAGATAATTTGCTTAGAACTGAAGATATGAAAATTAGTCAAAATGCAAATCAACAAGCAGAAGCAGGCCTAACTGATCAAAAACCCAAAACAACAAAAAATCATCAAATAGAATAAAATTCAAGGAAATTAAAAAAACCACTCCAGGGTTCACAAATTCATTTAAAAAAAAAGGCAAGAACTCTAACAAGCTGTTCTAAGGCATCATGTTACCAGCCCTACTCATTCTCATCCAACTTTTAACTTATCAATTTTGAATTAACATGCCAGTGTTCAATCTGCTATTGCAGGCAAATAAAACCCAGATTGGCTCCTATAATTTATAGCCAAACTTTAAGTACATTTTGAGATCATTGTAGACTTTGTTATAGGGATAGAAACTGTCAATAACCCAAACCCAGGATCCATACCAAACATCCCTTCGTGCCTTAAAGTGGCTACTATATGGGCAGTGACTAGCCATGGTAGATGCATGCTTAAGTGTGGATGCACTAATAGGCAGAGGCCTATCTAGAGAGTTAGTGTATATGTAGGATAGGCTTCCCAACGTTCTCATCACAGCCAACACAGTACTTGTACAAAACACTGGGGGGGTGGGGGTGGGGGAAATAATGCTGGTTGGGGCTAGGGTTGAGGCCAGGTTCCTCGGGTGCCCTGAAGACCATCTCATGAACTGGAGAGGACTGTTATCCCAGTCATCCCGAGTCAGATGGGTAGACAAGTACATAGATCAACAAGAATGGAAAACTGTGGGGCTGGAGTCTAGGAGACTATTTTTCTAATTTGTACTAGTAAAGGACAAGTTACAGTTTCTATTAAAGGATCCATTAGTATTCAATGGTATTTTTTTAAAAATACATTTTTATTGATTTTCACAGCGAGAAAGGGAGGATAGAGTTAGAAACGATGAGAGAGACATCGATCAGCCGCCTCGTGCACGCCCTCCACTGGGTACATGCCTTTGACCAGAATCAAACCTGGGACCCTTCAGTCCACAGGCTGACGCTCTATCCACTGAGCCAAACCGGTTTCGGCATCAATAGTATTTTCAAGCTCCCTAGCAGAGCCCATGTTCTCATTCATTTTGGACTCTGCAGCAGGGCACATAAGCAGGTTCGTCTTATTTCTTTGGCGCTCCAGTGTTCTCTCCACAGTGAAAGCTCTTTTATCAAAGACCACAATTTTCCAAATCTAACTTCAAGACAGGGAAGGTCTTTCACAACCTATTATCACCACTGCTGTCCCTGTGGTTCCCAAAACATTATTGCAGTGCTGTATTTTTTTCCTAGCAAGTCCGAGCCTTCCCGCCTGCCTACTCATCACTGCCCTTCCCCAATACCTACGCACAGTTCTGGAAACTAGTCTGCCACCCAAACAGGTCCAACTGCTACACTTACCCCTCCAGTGCTCCACCCACTCTTTTTCCAGGTGTTCAACTGCCTCAACTCTGATCCAAGGCCCAAAGACTCATCTGGCTTTTGTGTTCTGACTGGTTCAGCACTCTGCCAGGTGCTTTTGATTGTCTGAATTTCATTATCTTCAGGCAAGAGCAAGAAACAGTGTAGTAACAGCAAAGAGTAATTTCAAGACACTACATACATGCTAGGTCAACAGACCAGGCACACAATGTTCCTTCGTCAGTGCAGATGTGGGTGTGGTTCCACTCCTCTGGAAAGGACCTATGGCAGCAACTAATAAATCAAAGTGAAGCGAAGACCGGAAGTCAAGAGGCCCAGAAGGCCAAGAAGGATTAAAAAGCATCACATAATTGAACATAGGATAGGCTAGTTGCAATTTGGAACAGGGATGGTGACCTTTTTCTGTAAAGAGCTAGGCAATAATTATTTAGCTCTGCAGGCCTTAGCCTCTGTTGCCAACCATTCAACATAAAACCTCTGTAGCACAAAAGTAGCTATAGATAATATATACAAATAAGTATGATTGTGTTTCAATCCAACTATTTATGGACACTGAAGTTTGAGTAATTTTTATACCAAAGAAAATTTTAAAATGTAAGGACAGACCATTCTCAGCTTACAGAACATTCAACAGGCAGCGGGCTGTACTCTCAGCTTACAGAACATTCAACAGGCAGTGGGCTGTACTCTGTGACCCCATGGCTTAGAACGAAGTGAAACAAAATGGACAGGGGAGGTCAACTGAAGAGACAAACGAGCTTCGAGCCTCGTGGTGGGGAACTCACCAAAGTACAGACTTGGTCAGGAGGCCCTTACTCCCTGAAACAGCTGGCATTTGGTTGAAGATTTTGTAGCAGTGTTAGGCTGGCTGCTCTAGGACATGAAGTATGGGGAAATAGGGATACTGAAATCTCTCGAAGTCCTCATGAAACTTGACTGACACTCCATTAGGTATCCATTTCTATATTGATGATTTAGTTGAAAAACAAACAAACAGGAGACTCAATAAAACTGAGCTAGTGCCTGGCCTTCTACATGCTGCCTTCACCATTCACTGAAGAAAACAGGATCGGTGAGAGAAGCATTGACAACTTTCAGTCTTATATTTTATGGCAAAATCACTTAAAAAATGAGAAATGCAATGTTGGATGTATTGAAAATATTTTATAATTGTCTAGAATCCTAGCCTTCTAGTACAGGAAAAAAATTATTCGATGGAACACTTCAGTGTTTTTTAAACAATGTAAAGACATGTTTGACTTGGGGATGGCAGTAGGATTTTAACAAATATAAATGTAAGCTTCCTCACATTTTCCACAGAGCAGCTAAACAATAAAAACATTTCAAGGAATCGATGACATACCTCAAATGCAAAATTCCAAAGTCAAATAAATCACTTACATTAAGAGATTTACCAAAACTGTGTGCAAATTAAAAGACAACAAAAGGCCTCAAAAAGCCTCTTTCTTTCATAGTATCTTGTCTGGTTTTTTAAGCAGAGAGACAAGGAATGGTCAAAACTTGGCCTGAACTGTCCTCCGGTAAGCATTAATCCCACTTATGTAGTTTTGTTGTCCAAGGACAAAAGCTCCATGCCACCAACTCCTGCTGTCACTTTCCAGAGTAAGGAAGAGGCTGCTGCTGTTTTTTTTACCCTTTTTCCAGTTTTCGCTATCTGTGAGCATTCAGGTAGCAGATAAAATGTCATAAAATAAAGTATTCCATGACCCAACCAGAAATGCCACCCCTCTTCCCAACTCCTGTCTTGAAAGAGGGAACATATTTACAAATTCTCATTTTATTCTCCTGAGATATTTTGCATGATTCATTATAAAACATACAAGTAATACAAAGTCCAAAGGTCTGTTGAATTTACGGAATAAACACATTAAGTCACATGATTAACATTGTGGGGGAGAAACCATGATTTCATTTATTTTCAAATGAGATAGGTTACGAGTGTGTGATGTAAAAGCTTAGAAGTCATCACCAAATGATGCTAAGGATTATTGCAAGAGACTACGCAGGGAGAAATCTGTGCAAATTCATCTTCTTAATTCAGTATGAGATAGCAGAAAAAAAATTCTTTAAAGTCTTGTTTATAGTCAGGAAAATAGATTTGGAAAACTGAACAAGTAGACATCTGCCCCCTCTTTATGATCAAGTAATGCCAATGAAGAAAACTCCAAAGAAAAACTGAGATGAAAAAATCCAAATAAAAGCCAACACTGTTATTAAGAGTTTTCTTTTAATATGCTACGAGATATCTTGATTGTATATTTTCCGAAGTACTTTCCCAGCCTCATCTCCCAACCCATCCAAAAGATTTCCTTAGTCCAAAAGATTTCAAATAAAAGATGCTGGATTATGGTTATGTCCACCTTCTCTTTTTGGAAGCAATTTAATGGCCACATTCTTATCTAATAGGAGAAAATACTTACAAATATCAGAAACCCAGGTTTTAAACATTTGCATTAATTTTGAACTGAATCAGCCTTGCGTGGGTTTAAGAAAGGCAGCAGTTTGAACTCACAACTTGGTGACAAGCACGGTTCTGCTGAGGCAAGGGACGAGGGAGAGTGAGCACTGCATTTCTCCACTGGGCCCACAGTGCTAATTCCACAAAGGGATACATCAAAAGCAAACATGCAATGGTGGTTTTAAAATTTTTACTGCAATATAACAAGGAAGTAAACAGTAATTAGACACCTACCAATTTCCCCCAACAAACCAAAAAAAAAAAAATGTAAACAGGAAAGTAACTCTGCCTATACTTGTACAGCTTCTCAAATCATGTCAGAAGGGCCTCACATTCAATGATCAAGAGATTTTAAAATAGCAGTATTTTCACTTTAAGAAAAGGTTCCCCTTCTTTTCCACCCCAACCCAAATATTTAACATGAAAGAACGGGCTTTCTTGACATTAATTTTATACTTATTTGAAGCAGCAATAATAACCATCAATTATTTGGCATCTCTTTGCAGTTGTTCCAAATTTGTTTCAATTTCATAAAGCCATTATCCAGTGTTGCCATGAAATAGAGACTGTAGATTCTAGGTAGCAAATATTCTTTCTGAAACCAATGTTAAGTCAAAGAAATATAAAGCAGGGCATTACACTAAATTTCTGGATCTAGTACACTAAAAAAGTGAAACCTAGGAAGTTACCTACTGTTTTATACAAGAGATAGAGACCTGCAAAAGCTGCTTTTTGGTTGTCTATTTTACACACTGTGTGGATCTGCAGCATCTGCTAATTGAAGCAGACATGCACTGTATTTATCCTAGATCCCTCCCTCCCA
>PVJN01061594.1:0-11246 GCA_004026805.1 Lasiurus borealis
ATAAAGTTTAAAATCCTTAGATAGTTTACCAACCTCTCCTTAACCTCAAACCTATTTACCTCTCCAGATTTACCCTTCGCAACTCTTGGTGCTGTGGTGGGCACAACGGTGGATCTGGGCACATCCTCTGTGCCTCCGCCCAGCCCCTCCTGCAGAGGCCCCCAACTCCCTAATTGCTGGCAGCCCCACTCCCACTGCCATGCTCCCATACACTGACAGCACCAGCCCCACTGGCACCTGCTGATTGTATGGAGTGACTGGGGCCAGCACCAGCAGCAGGTGTAAGCGGCACCTGCTGCTCCAATCACTCCTCAAGAATAGAGTGAGATGGAGAAGGGTGATTGGGGCCAGCAGCTGCCGCTCACATTCTCTGACAGCACTGATCAATTGGGACTGGGGCCACTGCTGGCAGCAGGTGTGAGCGACAGCTCTGGCACCAGCAGCGGGTGAGAGTGGGTTTGGCACCAGTAGCTGATGCAAGAAGTGGCTGCTGGCCCTGATCACCCCTCAGGAGCAGAAAAAGGTGGAGAAGCCCTAAGCGGCAACTGGGGTCAGCAGCCACCACTCACACCTGCTGATGGCACTGGCAGTGGGTGCGAGTGGTGCTGGTGCTGGCAGTGGGTGCAAGCGCTGAGCAAGACCACAGCACGCAGAGCAAAGAATTTTCAGTACCCACCAGAGGCTTACCCCGATGACAGCGACCGGCACCCCACCTTACTCTGATGCCCCTGCTCCACCATCCCACTGTGACCAGCGCCTGCCATGTTGCTCACGTGTCCTCTGGTGGTCAGCGCACATCATAGGGATGGGCTGTTTGGTTGTTTGATTGTTCAGTTGTTCTGCTGTTCAGTCTATTTGCATATTGGGGTTTTAGATAGATAGATAGGTAGGTAGATAGGTAGATAGATAGATAGATAGATAGATAGATAGATAATTACTGAGGTTTGTTGTATTTTATTTCACAGTTGTTTTCGGGACAAAACCTGATACAATCACCTGCAGGTTAAAAACCTTTTGAGGACAGGGCTTTTGTTTTAATCCTTTTGTCCTGCACTTAGTAGGGGCTTATTTAATGAGTACAGATGACTCCATGAATAAAGATCAATTGAAAATAATTTTTCTCAGTTTCTTTTTTGTTATTCTGAGAGACTTGCGAATAGCCACAATGGAATGCCTCAAAATCTAATATCAGAGGCCAATTCAGTGAATGAATCTGTAATTAACCATCACATTTTTCCTCCCAAGACTTCAGGGATAATTTCCTTGAGTCTCTGCTAATCCCCTGGTGTGGTGAGTATTTAATAACTCTTAACAATAAGAACTGCTGATAAAGTTAAGTAGTCATCAGTGAATGATATGCAGATAATAAGTACTGAATGGAAATTTTTTTATAGACAGCTCAACACAGGAAGTCACATTTATCTCAAGGCAATTGTTCTAGAGCAATTGAGGAGTCAGCCCTTTTTAATTTCACCTCCTCTTGCTCCTTTTCCAAATAAATACATTTACCCTCTTCTCTATTTGATCCTATTTTTAATACTAGATCTAAGTAGTAGTTTAATGAGCAATTGCAGGCAGTACTGCCTTTCATGAAAAGATTTACATATTGACAATGATTCATTTTGTTCACTTATTCTACTGCTGAGTGGCCACTCTGCCCAGCACCATAAAAAAGTGTTGGGGATGTAATGCTGACCAATGCAAACATGGATTCTCCCTTCATGGAGCTCATGATGTGGGGGTGAAAGCATGTGGGAAAACACAGACACTGAACAAGACTAGTTTGTGCTTTAAAGTGAGAAGGGAGCAGGGGAGAGTATGGTGAGAGGTACTACCCTTGTCTACAGAGACAGGGAATTTCCAAGGGGAAATGATATTTACACTTGAGGAAGAAGTTCGAGTGGGTCGAAAAAGTATGGAAAAACTTTCCAGGAAGGGGATCTATCTAAATAAAGGTCCTGAGGAGAAATAGACCCTACTTTGTTCTGGGAACCAAAGGTATTCAAGCTGGCTGGAGTGAAAAGAAAGTGGGGATGACCCTTGAGGAGGATACTTTGCATAGTGTTCAAAGTTTTATTAAACTGCGTAAGCGTAGTGCCTAGATTACCTGCGATGCTTGTTGGCTGATTCCAGAGCTCGCCCCAGTCCTGCGTGTCAGAATCTCTCATCAAAGCCCCTGGTCTGCATTCTCGCCTGCAGTGCACTGTCAGAAATTCTTCCTCCCCAACATTTTGAGAACCACTGGCCTAAACAAGTAACATTCTCAAGGTATCAATAGTAGCTGAAGAATACATAGATTTGAGTGGAATCCACAGGATTCCCGGAGCTGTTCAAGCAATACCACATGGGACAGGACATACTATTCTGGACCCACAGAATTGCTGATTCTCAGTGTTAAGTAGGAAGACTGGGTCATACTGATAGGCCCAATAGTTCTTTTCTGAAAATTTTTATTCATGTGGAAATATCAAATAATTTTAAAACAAATTTCAAATAATAAAATTATTATTCTTATCACAATAAATCCTGAGAAGCACCTAAACTATAACAGTTATCATGGATGTTCTCTTAATAGACCCACACACTTGACCTACTTGCTGCTCTTGTTAATTCTGTCCAATGGCATGCAAATGCTTGTGGAAATAGGCTCTTTCAGGTTAAACACACACTTCTGCTTCTGCTTAATAAGGTTTATTCATAGCCTGTTCCTGTATTATTTATTACCCAACTTGTTTATTCCATTTGTTTCTTGTTTTGTAATGATAAAACTTAGTTAAATACTAAATAGAAATAAACAGTTGAGGTGTAATTGTTAAAAATTTTCTGTATGTACACTAATGCTTTAGAAAGTTTTGAAAACTTCATTAACATTGCTTCCAAATTAAGTGCAAAATTAAGGTGAGAAGACAGAAAAGTTTGGGAAAAAATAAACAAATAGACTCTATTTTTGTGGGGGATGTACATTTGCTCCTTGGTTTGTTTATCTTAAAGTGCAAAACTGGAGGCACATTTATTTATGTCTGGAGAACACCAGGATTATGGATACTCTTCAGAAGGTGTTTCTTGCTCTGATTTTTACTCTCTGGTTATACCAACAGGCATAATTGTTATGTCCAGAGTTCGGAGTCCCCAATAATCAACTGCCAAGGAGCCTTTTCCGATGCAAAAGCAGAGTATTTAAACCCGGATTTGGCTCCCAGCCTTTTTCTGGTGCAGCAGTGAAATGAGAGAGCATGCCTCGGAAGAACTATCAGTTATACGTATGGGGTTAGGATATTGGGCAGGCTTAGGGAAATGACGAGGGTTACAGAGATTGGTCGCTGTGTTCCTGGAGCTTCATTGGTCCATTCCGGGGGTGGTTGGGGAAGTTAAGACATTGCTGGCACACCTGTGGCCACTCCCAGAAAAGGGCGGGGATTTAGGCAGGGGTCCCAGCCCTATAGGACAAGATAGAAGAGAGTTCGTTTCTGCTTTGTTCTTTCATAATGAGAACAGGGAACTCTCAAAAAATGCTCCCTCTACATTCATCAACCTAAAGACCCAAGTTCAGAAAAAAAGTGTTCGCTTTCTGATGAAGCCAGAATCTCCCTCACAAGCCCACTGTAGCCTAAGAAAGAAATTGTCGGCTAGAGGTGCTGGAATTCAAGGATACCAACAAAAATTCAACTTTTTAGCAAATGCAACTAAAGAACCTGGATGCACTAATTGTTTAAAGACCAACAGTAGCCTCCACTTCCTAGTGGTGAGGGAGAGAAAGAGAATCATAACATCTAGGTTTGTTTTCTAGAATTAAGTTTCTTCCAGTGGTATATACAGGGTTCCCCCCCCCCCAAAAAAAAAGATATACACACACTAACAGCTGATTGCCCAATTGATGTTTCTTTCTTTTCAGATTTAATCCACTGGAATTAATAATTATTCAAAGTGTGTATACATTTTGGGGGGACAACTTATATTTACTACCTCCTCTTTTTCTCATTTATTTTGAAAGAACTTATACTATAAAAATTTCCCCGAGAATCCTTAGAAAGGGAGCATCTGAGCAAATGATCAAGGTTGCACCTATATGGTGTCTGGTCTAGTAGTCATTTTTGTGGAGCCCATGATCACTTATATGGTGTGCTCCTAGACTCCGTTATCACTAGCGTCTCTACGATTAACCCCTCCTATTTAAGCAGTGTGTTTATTGGCAATTCTAGATGACAGGTGGACATGTGCTAGGATGATGTGTGTGCTCATCTGATTTTTTTCTAAATATCCCACAGTAAACGAATTCATGGATGTCCAGGGAATACCTGCACGGCTCTGTTTAAGATTTCTGTGCGCATTATGTGTAGCATTACAAATTAACTGTCTAACAGAATTAGCCAGAGCAAATATATATCAGATCCATGATGCTTTGTGAATAATGGACTAGCCATCCAGGTGCATAACATTTCAGATGAGATTTCCTTCCTTTTATGAGCAATATATATTATTAAAAGATTGTGGGGAAAATGTTCCAGAAGTTCCTTGCCATTTGTATAACAAAGCTTTATGCATAGGTTATCACACAGCTCAAGTTTTCTAAGTTCCTCGCCATTGTGAGGATATTATTTACATTGCTGTTTCCCTGAGGAAGTCAAATTTTATCATTTGTTTTGATGTTAATTGTGGTGCTTTGAAGGACACTGGCTGTATTTTCTTCTGTTCTGGGGATGCTGGCACAGCATGGTGTCCGGTAATTCTCCCGTAAAGCACTCTGCACTTTCGCCTGGGAGCATTTGTCACAACTGTAATGATGTAGCTCAGAAAATGACTCCTTTCATGTTTGTCTCCCCCACTAGATTGCAAACTGTGAGCAGTCAAGGTTCATGGCAGAAGTTTAACTATGTCCCCAGCACAGAGCAGGTGGCAGTATTCCTTTTGAATTAAGGAATGTATAGACAAAAGGGAATCTGGAATCCTGTGCTTTCCTCCACTCATACTCTCCTTGGTTTTTCTAGGGTTGTTGTGCCAAGTGGGGGCCCTAAAAGGAGGCAGAGGGGACCCAGCTACCAAGCTCCTCTACTATTTCCCAACCCCTGCTCAGTCCATATTCACTTCTTCCTCCTTTGCTCTGGTGTCAGATGTCCTGTCACTGTGGCCAGACACAGATGGGGACATCATTCATTCTGAGACTAGCAGAGGTTTTAGTATACTGCATCAATTTGCTGCCTCTACATATGGCCTTAGTCACCCTCAAAACCTCTATTCACATAACACACACTCAGACACATGCACAGAAAAAAAAATACGTTGTAGAAAAATATACTATTTCAAGTGCATTCTTTACCTTCTGAAGTTGACCTCAGAGAGGAAAATTGGGAACTCTATATAATTCTCTTGAGTGCCCTGTCAGAGACAAAACATGTGGTGATTGGAATACAAGTCTAGCAGAATTTTACATTCCATTGTTGTTGCTTTTCTCATTATTTTGACATAATTAACTCACCACATACAGTACAGCTATAAATTAAATCATTAAAAATATGTGTAACATTCTAAGTCCAGAAGAGGATTAGAGAAGCAGAGACTTCAGCAAACAGTGACAATAGGTAAAAATGAGCAGTGACCACGTAAAAATCATTTTGTAATAAATAAAATAATTTTAATAAATAAAATTATTTTAAATAAAATAATTTTTAATTACTGGAGACAGTAATCAGATGTGATAATGGAATATGGGAATGATAATATCTAAAATTCAAAAATTAAATGAAGAAAACATTTAGTATATAAATATTAAATACTAAAAATATGCATGTTTATGATTGGGTGATTGTAACAACAAAATATTTTATGAGATGGTAGGGTATTAGAAAGTTGATGTGGCCAGTTATAATTTTAAACTCAACAAAACTCTGGATCCTTACCTAGAGTACCCTACTTTCACTTGCAAAATAACCTTTGAAATGACCTTCCTACTTTCTAAACTCTCCCACCTGTTCATCAGGTTCCTTTCCTGACCTGCCGTAAATCAGGTTCTCGTTCGTACCTCTCTTATAAGGCTCTGTTGAAAGCCAACTGTTTTCCATGAGGCCTTCTGTGATAACTCGCTAGAAGTGATGTCTCCCTCCTCCAAACACTGTAGCATTTTATCAGCACCTCTTTTTTTTTATAACTCTTAGAACTTCCTACTTTGTATGTTAGAGAGCAGTTGCACATTTTTACAACTTCCTTACTAGTCCAATGGAGGCACTGTGTCAAGCATTTTGATACTTATTGTGTGCTACCTCCTATGTTAGGTCACTCCTCATTCAAGATTTTAAACGCCTTGAGAATAAAGATGGTATTTTACATATTTTAGTACTTGCTGTTAGTTAGTACTTACTCTATATTTAGTAGTTATTATCAGCCCCAAACAGTGTTTACCATAGGTTTCTTCTATTTTTGTTCATGAGGTATCTTAAGCATCTAGAACACTATCTGGCACATAGTAGGTACTCAATAAATATTTATTGAATGTGATTGTATAAATATTCAGTAAAAGTTGATTTCTACTGACTCTGAGTGAAAGGTTGACTCTTTTTGACAGCAGCATCCCGGAATATGAAAAGTAGAAAACCACTTGTAGTCCAGGCAGGTCTGTGCAGCAACAAACAGGTTACCTGGGCCATTTATACAGGTATGATCCTTATTTTCCTTTATTTTTAGCATACTTCCTTAGGGAGCCATTTCCAGGTCAGAGTGGCCTCTACTTGGAAATGCTCATCATCCATGATCTAGAGCAACCAGCCAAGATATTTTTGTCTGGCAGTCCTGCACAGGCATAGGCAACACGCTTCCTCCTTTGGAATTTTCCTTATTCAGGTGGTAATTTCCAAAATACATTTTAGTCACTTTGCATAAGGTGGACAACTCTGCCTTTCTTCACTTGTTATTAATAAACATAATAATTCACCTACATGTGGAGGTGTGTATGCTTTGGAGCATGGTTTTATTTTCGGCAGGGAGGAGTGATTTGGCATCCACCTCCCCCCTGCGCGCCCCACCATTTTAGTTGATGGAACCGAATTGGAGAAGCAAAAAAAAAAACACAAAAAAACACACAAACAAACAAACAAACAAAAACAAAACAAAACAAAAAAGCACCTAAGAATCAGAATATATGATTTAACTTTCACTGCCATCTTCATGAGTATAGAGTCTTTATAATACGTAAGTGTTCTAATTTAGTAGAAATTCATGATGCTACGCAGTCATTTAAGAGGGCAATAATATTGGCAAGATAGGGATCTAAATCATGACATTTGTAAAATGCCACAGAGGTAGAAGTCATACTTCTTCTTTACTATTGGTCATCTGATAGTCTCAGCACACACGCCTTGACTCATTCTTTAAATTCCAGGAATTAGACCTCTCTTCAGAAAGGAACCTGACGTGTCCACCCAGTCATATAGCTTCCTTAGATGCTTCCCATCATTTTCACAGAAAGTCAGCACAGAGTGATATCCTTAATAGGAGACGACTAGAATCCAAAGGAGACAAACAAGTTCAGTTTCTCGCTTTTCAAGCCGAGGAAAAAGCAAGCCATTTGGGTTAATGAGAGGAACCAAACCTAAAGGGATTTCTGTTTTCTCTGTAAGTTGAGTCATTGTGAATTCCCTCCCCTATGTCACAAAGGGGGATTTAGGGACAAACCTTCCCTGCCTTTCAAGCTAAAGTGACTTCTCTTTAAAAAAAAACTCATTAAAATTCTGTCACTGTATAACTCTTTACTAGTAAGTTCCCTCCTCCTCCAAGTACATTCTCTAAACAAACTCAAATGGATTAATATTTTATATCTAATTAAAAATAATTCCAAAAATTGTCATGTCGCAATGGGCATACATCAACAATATATTTCAACTTAAACTCTAGAGAAAAAAAAAAAGACCTCAAATTATGTGCATGAATATGCAGTGAGTCTATGACTCTTTCAATTACCAGAAAGGAGAATAGGTATTCATGTAAGAAAATGAAGACATAAAATGGAATTCTGTGTTACTGTCAAAACCACAGAATGCCTGTTATTCTTTCTGGCTGAGTATCTACACAACCTAAATATCTAATTGAAAAAGTAAAAAATACAATTCAATTATTTTACCCTTATTATTGAGCATTTTTTAGACATTTCCCTCCATCAAAGATAAATAAGTCACTGGTCACTTAAATATGTGCAACATTACATAAAACATTGCATGAGAGAATTATTTCCGTTACGAAATGAGATAACTTCTTTTCCAAAATGATTTCTGAAGAATATGATCTGTTTATGCTTGGTGATAATACAAAATGACTCATTTGTTGGAGAGAAATGGATGTTTTCTAACTTGTAGCTTGAAATATATATATATATGTATTTAACTTACAAATTGGGTTTAGCATGTATTTAATGCCTAGAAATATTATAAAAAAGTGATTTAGATGAATAGGACAGAAATCATGGGAAACTAACATTCTCGACATTGAAGCCTCAAGGATAGTTTTGGTTTGAAAAGTAGCATTGGAATGATTTTTCCTTGCTAGACTCAAAGAAAGAATAGGTAGATTTGGATTTTATGGTTTCTGATATTAGTCTGGACAACAAAGCTCTTTAGTAAAGACTCCAGAAAAAGCAATAGGGTTCTGAAAAGGTCTTCAAGAGAACTTAAAACTTTCCTTTCTGAACTCCATATAGTATATGACATTCTGTGTAAATTGACATCAAAACTCATGATTTTAATAAAGTTTGGAATCTGATCTATGTCAGAAAATATCAATCTTACCCAAGTTTCTGGAACATGTATAATGAAATAAAGAAATGAATTCACTCTAAAAAGAGAGTGGCCATAAACATTATGTCAAGAGTAGACCAGTAACCCTTACAAAACTTCACAAAAAGATTGGCATTAAATTGATAAGTGTATCTCTGTTTACTCTTATTCTTATCAATATGTAATTTTTCCAAAGACTGAAATATCTGCAACTGTGTTGCAGACTATAGTTCATTAAAAATAATTGTAAATTGAATGATCTCGCAACACTTTTGCTTTAATTCAATGGGGGTCCACCCAAATCATATTCATGATGAAAGATCCTGCATCTATACAAATTTACTTTTGTTTTCAGTATGTGGTTATGAAGTAGTTTGTCTATATTAGATGTTTTGTTGTTCTTATGAGTATAATGATAGAGAATTTTTAAAAAAATGGTGTCAAGTTTAAGTATCCCAAGGTATTTAAACAAAGGAATGTGTACTGCAAGTATGTCGAACTCACAGCCTGCAGGCTGCATGTGGCCCACAATGAATATTTTTGTGGCCCAGGCAATATAACAGTATATAAGAAACATCTTAATAAAAATGTTGTAACTTAATTTTTACAATATCCTGTTATACATAATTATTAATAATGAACTACAATGTTTGCTAGTGACTGGTTACTATAATTGTGTTATATTCATGTCCTTATGCAAAGGTGCATCATTTCTCTCTACTAATACTTGCAGCAAATATTTTAGCAGCTGATTGCCATGTCATTAGTCTTGTACTGACTCGTTTGGTGTGCACAAGAAATACTTCTCTTTTGGAGAACACACAAAAAGTGGGTTTATTTGAGTTATGCTTATTAATTTGTGCAGTTATTCAGTGTCTGGTAAGTTCATGTTCAAGAAAAAAATGTTAATTTTTATTAAAATGTTTTATTATTTTTGTTAACAATTATTTATTTCAGCCCTTTATATTCAGCATGTCTCTATCAAAATAAACTTACGTTTCTGTGAAAATTGAAGCTTTTGTTTTTTTTGCGGCCCACATAAACTTAAACCTTCTTTACTTGGCCCAAGTTAGCCTTTGCGTTTGACATGCTTGGTGTACAGAATTCATCGTAGCTTAGACAATAGTAGCAATCTTTAATTTGATTGTAAAAGTTTATGTTTTAAGGTGTTTGCTTATTATGCTAGAATTGAATAGAAGATGGCAAAAGGTCAAAAACCATGTATCTGCATGAGCCACTTATTTGCTTTCCAGATGTGAAAAAGAAGAAATGGTTCCTTTTCAAAAAGGACTGCTACATTTATCTAGTTTAGAAAGGACACCATAGAATAGCATGTAGGGGTTTAGAAAGGCAGCTCTATACAGAATACAGAACAGAGCAGAAGGTTTCTCTTTTACCTTAAGAATTATTGTCCAGTAGGTTTTAATTTGCATAGTTGCAATCATGTCAAACAAAGGCCTCCCGAATGGATTTACATCCATTCGGTCAGGAACTGACAAAATGTGGTATAACCACAGACAATAGTTTGGTTTGAAGGAAAGAGAGAAGGAGAGGTGAGCAAAGAGAAGATACTATTGTTAGAAACAAACAAACAAATCTCTTTGAGATGAGAGTTTCATGGTTAGAGATTCTCTACAGGAGGCAGGGATAATTATTACATTTTAATGTTTTGAAAAGGCATTTGGTTAGCAACCTTAATTCCTAAAAACTCTTTATCAAATCTATTATTTTGAAAATAATTTTGGCTGACTCATTATTTAAGTATACTGGGTTTTTTTCCATTCCGTGAACCAGGGAGTTTAGACTGAGGAGCAGCTATGGCTTCTGTGGGAGAACAGTGAGTTTCCACTGAATGAAGGAAATAGTGTGAGGAACTAAGAGCCTTCACCGTGCCCAAGGAAGTATTTATACTGTATATTTTTCAGAATAGATAGAAAAACAGCCAAGCTATATGCTCTTAATCAGTTTAACTGGAAGCAGTCAAAATTCCAATAAAGTTCTTAAGAATACTATTTACATAACAGATTTAAGTGACCTTGAATGTCTTTTTAAACTCCAATTTATCATGTATAAACCCATACTGGTTTCATATGCAATGCATTAATCATCAACCATATAAAATAAGCTACAAAATAAAATTAAATTAAATCTCAATTTATCAAAACATTAGCATGCTAACAACTACCAACTTTGTTAAGTTACAGTGTAAAGATGAAATAAATAAAACACTAAAATCACTGTACCAAACAATGTAATTGAAGTTAAAAATGCTATTTTTGTGTTTTTTAGAAAAAAATAATAAGTTGTTTACTTTAATGCCGTGACATTTTATTTTGTGATTAATTTTAAAATAACATTGTAAAAATTACAAACTCATTTTAATTTGACAAGCAGTTGGTAATTAATTTTCAAACAATGCTATGGGAACCCAGAAAGCACTCTTCCTTTGACATGTTTTTTATAATTTATTTTAAAACAATGCTGCACAAA
>PVJN01061595.1:0-11246 GCA_004026805.1 Lasiurus borealis
AAAAAAAAAAAAAAAAAAAAAAAAAAAAAAAAAAAAAAAAAAGATTTCCCAGGACAGTAAAACAGTCCCTCCTACTCCCTTCACAGAGGCCTCCCCAGGAACCACCTCAACTCTCTGTCTCCTCTGCCTGCTCACCCCACCACCCCTCAGAAATCAGTAGTACTGAGGGTGGAACCAGGAATCTAAGGGGTGCACTAAAGCAGCAGGGCAGCCCTCTCTCATATGCTAGACCTTGAGAAGTGGAACAGCTCCCTTGTCAGCCATGTGGCGGTCTCTGTCATGGGCCATAGCAAGGCCACATCCTTTGACTCAACGTTCACATTCAGAGGGATCACAGAGAAGGAGAAAAGTTTCATCCACAGAAATAGCCAATGGTCAGTCCATGGAATGAAACGATGGGACATGAAGGTAACATGACAAGGCATCTGTGAAAGTTCTAGAACGGCACTGATGCTGGGGTGGGTGACCCTGCGTGACTTCAGGGTTGGAAGGGAAAGGGATGAAGACTTGGGTGGAAGGATGGCAGGGGAGCTTTCTCCTGGATTTTCCACCCTGTGATGGCTGTAAATGTGGCTATGGCATGACCTGAGAAGAAAGGCTAAGTGCCACGGTCAGTGGGTATAATGTGGTCAGTCCCCTTGCTTATAGAGAATTTGCATCCTCAGTGTCCCCAGCTAAGTGGGGGTCCTCATGGTGGCTCACATCACACCGACTGATTCCCCAAGTCAACATGCTGGTCATTAGCTAACAGTGGGGGCTGCTCACCTCAAAGCCCCGAATGCTGGTATCTCTCAGAGACAGCAAGGACAGCATAAAAGGCCTGCCTGCTCCTCCTCAGCAGGCAGGGCAGCCCTCAGTATGGGCCTGGAGGATGCAAAGTGTTATCCAGGCTTCCTCACCCATCCTCACAACTGTCATTGTGCTGGAGTCACAGATGGAGGCTACATACCGGCCTGCATCACAGCCCCAATGGGCAGGCCTAGCCCTGGAATCCACATATGCCATGTTCCTGAGCACTTACGCCTCTTGCTTCCTGGCTGTAGGTACATGCACGTGCTTGGGAATTTAGGGTCTGTATGATTGGAAGTGGAAGATGGGGGCTGCATGGACCAGGCACATGCTGTGCCAGCCTGAGCTTCTGAGCGAGCTGCTGTTTGTGTTGAAAGCCCATGGCTGGTCGCTCTGGATCCCATAGCTCCTGCCCTAGAACCTCCAAACTTGTTACATGGACCTCACAAATAACAAATCGGGCGCGCAGGTCTCTTCTCGGTCTGTGAAGTAGAATCATGGCAGACACAGAGAGGCTCCAGCCTCAGGCCAGCCTGCCTGACACAAGAAGGTCTCGCTAGACGCAGAGCCCTGCTGCCTGGGCCTCTGCTGGGAGCGCCCCGATTTCCCTGTCCCTCTGAGGAGAGGGGAGGCCAGAATGCTCGTGGCAACCAGATCTGCAGGGCAGGGCAGAGCAGGCCATCCCACAAGATGGAGCTGGGATATGAAGGGGCCTTTCCACCTTCCCACAGTGCTGGGAGCTCCCCACCCCCGGGCCAGGTGGTAGGCTAGGTAGAATCACCAGGCCTGCCCCACAGAAGCCCCCTTTTGGGGCCCTCAGCAGGGGTGCTGGGCATAGTCTTTGTTTTCAGAAAGAGCTGACCAATTTCCCTCCTGTGAGGAGACCCTGAGCTATGGCTGCCAGGAAAGATGCATCTTCACATGTTATTTTTCACTGTGGTTTGAGATAAGAGCAGCGAAACAGTTTCATGTTGTTGCCACTGATGTTATCTCTGGCCTAGACCTGCTCTTTCAACCTGAGAGATGATTCGTAGAAAATCTCTCTCCCCTTTTCTCAACTTCAAGGGAAGATGAGCATAAACTCCCCAGGTTCTGCCCTCAGACACACCTCTGGGTCCTCACCAGAGGTGGGGAAGGTCAGCATTTCCTTCAAAATCCTGCAGTTCTTCTAAAGGTAGGGAACGTTCTTTTTTTAAAAAAAAAAATGTTATTTTTAGTTGGATTATTATCCATAAAGTACATAACTCTTAAGTGTACAATTCAATGTGTGTGTGTGTGTGTGTGTGTGTGTGTGTGTGTGTGAACTTACATAACCAGTACCCAGAGACAGAGAATCTATTCCAGCACTCCAGAAACTTCCTGAGCTTTTTCTTTTCTAGTCAGAAACCATCCCGCTATGCACAGCCACAATTCCTTTTACCCAGTCTTGAACTTCATTTTGGTGGAATCACAGGCTGTGCTCTCTTTTATGTTTGACTAGTTTGCTCATGTCATGTCTGTACAACTCTTTCTAGGTGTCCCATGTAGCTGTGGTCTGTTCTTCCCATTTCAGGGCACTACCCCATGTCCCAACGATGCATTTCCCCACTCTATGGCCTGTTTTTGCTGTGTCTGATATTTGGCTGAGATAAATAAAACTACTATAAACATTTTTGTACTCATATGTTGATAAGTATACGTATGCATTTCTGTTGAAAATGCTGGGAATGGTATGGAATTACTGGGTCAAAGGATATACATGTGTTAGCTTTAGTAAGTACTGCCTAACGTTTTTCCAAGGAAAAGTCTTTTAGAAACAACACGGCTGTTGGTTTTCCTGCCTTTTGTAGACACTGCTTATCCATCAGACACTAGGTCTCTGCTCTCCCTTCATGTGACCTGATGCTGCCTGCCAAATGTCCTCATCATTATTGGAAAGCCTTTTCTACATTGTTCAGTCTTGCCTAATTGTCCACATTCTGACACCTAAATGCTGGGAAACAAAACCCAAATCCAACTAAGCCTAGGAGGAGGTCAGACCTTGCTCACAGGGTCATGGGGCCTGCCCTGGGGGAGCTTGGCTCAGACAGGCTGCAACGAAGTCTGCTCAACAAAAGGAAATTAGCCAGATTATCACTCGTCAGTTCCCTGTGCTGCCAAGTCTGTGGAAGGATGGCCTCACTTTCAGTGTCTCCTTTTTAGGGGGGTTAGCGCAAGAAGGCCAGGTCTGACGTGGAAGTGGATGGTGTCTTGCCAGGGCACTGCGGAGTACAGCCCTTATCTACAAGTGTCTGGCCTCAGAGCTTGCTGGAGGCCATGAGGAAACTATGACTGGCTGCCATCCTAGTAGAGACCAGGCCAAGGCACTCAGCCCTGGGTAGTGATCTGGGTTCCTCTTGGGGTTTCAGTCCCCTAGTCAGTACCCCACCATGTGCTAGTGTTTTCATCTTCTTGGCCCCTTTCAAATCTGGAGATCTTTCCATCCTATAGTCTTGTCGTGGCCCAATCCACTCTCCCATGCAGGTGAGCACCTCCAATGCCTCACAGGGGTCTCTAGCAGACCCCTCCTGCTTCTCTCCCCCTGGCACCCAATGGGTTTCTCACCAGGCTATAAGGTACGATTCATTAATTCAACAAATATTTACTTGGTGACTGGGAAGTAGCAGGAACTCTGCCAGACTCAGTAGGAAACCCACCCTTGAAGTGCTTACATTTTAGGGGATTAGTCTGGTTGTATCCCATATGGGCTGCCTGCTGACTCAGTGTGAACTCCAAGCCCTTTGGTCTGGTCTAAGGCTCTGCCTTGCCAGTGTGGCCTCATGGCCCCTACACCTCACCTCCCCAAGTTTCATTGCTCATTGCCTTCCTTCTTCCTCACAGTAGCTCTGGGCTCCAGGGACATAAACCAGCCTCAGCTCTCCTAACACCCCTTAGCCCCTGTGCCTGGAATGCATCCCAGCTACTTGGCTGATATCTGGTCTCCGCAATGGGATAGACCAGAGTCCAGTGGGAGGTGGACATGTCTTCTAAAGGGGCATCCTTTTCCTCAACACTTATTCTGGGGCTGGCCTGCCCATATCCTGGCTCTCAGGGGTGCTGCTCTGATCCCTGCTCTGTCCCCCAGATCTGCGGAGGACCCCTCACTGCATAGATGCCAGCAGCAGCTGTGTCCAGGATCTGATGAAACTAAGCCTCTTCTCACCTCTGATTAAAAGAAAAACATACAGGTTTTATGGAAATTAGGATGGAAAGGCAGCATGAATTTACCAAAGTTTAGAGAATGCTCCATGGAGCAAAGATAAGCACCAAGCTATAAGGTGCTCACTACATAGCAGAGGGTGTGATCACGATCCTTCTCAACAATAGCATCTGAGAGCTGAGCAAAGAGGATAACCTTGGACCAACCAGGAGCCAGGGGAACTGGGAGCCCAACAGCAGCATAGCTGCCTGCTCCCTTTCCCACTTAATTAATTTGGGAACTATCACAAAGGAAGCAGAAGGGAAGGAAGCCCAGCTCCTGGCAATGTGTCATATTTCCTTCAGCTCACAGCCTGGGGCAGCCCCATGTAGCAAAGCTGGATAAGAATAGGGCCTGTTGCCAAAACCGGTTTGGCTCCGTGGATAGAGCGTCGGCCTGAGGACTGAAGGGTCCCAGGTTCAATTCGGGTCAAGGGCATGTACCTTGGTTGCGGGCACATCTCCAGTAGGGGGTGTGCAGGAGGCAGCTGATCGATGTCTCTCTCATCGATGTTTCTAACTCTGTATCCCTCTCCCTTCCTCTCTGTAAAAAATCAATAAAATGTATTAAAAAAAAAAAAAGAAAGAAAGAATAGGGCCCGTTTATGTGTTAGGAAAACAGCTACTGCTGCTGGAGTCACAGCTTCGAATCAGAAACTACTCAAGAATTCAGTCTCCCTTTGCCCCCCACACCCCCAGAAGTTCTCCTTGACTGACCCCCATTGGCTCAGTCTCTTTGAAGCCGTTGCTGAGGGTCCCTCCCAGGTCCTCAAATGAAACAGAAGTTCTAGCCCTCCTCAGGGCCGGGGCACAGCTATACCCAATCCAGAATCACAAGGACTGTTACTCAGATGGATACTAACACCCTTTCTTACCAATCTAAGCCCTGAAAATGCACACCAATCAATGTCAGAAACCAAGTAGAGATCAGAGGAAGGTGCAAGAGTCCCAAGACATGCCCCTGGGCCACTGTCACCCCACAGGTTCCTGTGCCTATGAAGTTCAAGGACAGAGTGATACAATCTTGGGTTCTGTGACTAAATAAAAACATCAGGAATGGCCATGAGCCTGGGTCCTTTAGTTATCATGAACCCCCACAGTGGGAAGGAGCATCTTTCCTTAGAGTCGGCCAGTCCAAAGGTCCACAAGTCAGAGGCAAAAAGGTTGGCCCATGACAATGACAAACAGACACAGCCCAGAGTTCTTGATCATTTCAGATAAGAGAGACACTGACAGAATCCCTGGCATTGACAGATAAATTCAGACAGAGCTTGGAAGGAACAGATGGAGCAGCCAGCCGGAAACAGTGGCAGTGGCAGTGACAGATTGAGAGACATAGATGGACAGACAGACTTGGAGTGCTTGGCAGGGACAAAGACACAGCTGCTATGGTCGGGGTGAAAGGTGGCAGTTCTGTTCTGAGCTCAGCCCAGAGGTTTATGGAGTTTCTCCCTCTTGGCACTGTGCTTTAGAGGGACTCTTTTTTAAGGCAATAATTCCCCCTACACCATAGTCTCCAAGAAGGGGGCAGGCCCTCACTGTCCTTAAAGCCAGGCTTAAAAATCAGTCCAATCCCTTGTCCTCACTTCCCCTTCCCAGCCTTGTAGGGTAGAGAAATGCTGCCCCATATCCCTCCTGGGGCCACCAAGCAGGTCCAGGGGCCTACTTGTCTTGGAAAAGGTCTTCTTAGGGATCACTGTGAGTCCAGTCTCTGTGGGCACAACGTGGACAGTGCCAGGCTGAGGCTGCAGTCCTGTGCTTCTGTGGTTACCAGAGGATGCTAAGCTCCAATTGGACAGTTTTTCTCCTAACCCCCATATCTCCAGGGCCCAAAGATCTGAGGGTCTGAAAGGTCTTGGCCTTTATTCCTTCATGTTGACCCATAATTAGAGGTAGGCTGTCCCTGGGAAGGAGCCGTAACAAATATTTTCAGCTAAGAAAATCCCCAGACAGCTGTGTTCCAGCAACACTCCTAAGCTGGGAGAATAACTGTCTATTAGTGCTGCTCTTCTAGCCGGAAACTTAGTGATGTGGACTGTTGTAGCTGATCTCAGGGCTGCAACTGGTACTCACCTTTCCTCTATCTATTCCAGATTCCCCCTCCCCCTTGGTTAGCACACGTGCTCATTCTGGTGGCTTCTCTGGTGGCATGACCCAGTCCCTGAGGGGTCTGTTTCCTGGTCTGATTCCATTTTAGCCTGGGGTTGCGGCACTTGGCCCTTTATTGCCAAAATTGGGGGAGGAGGTACTAAAGAGTTAGCCAAGTGGCTCTCACTGTTTAGCACTATGTGGCAGTAGTCTTACCCCCTCCTGATGTCAGGCTTATGTGACCCTGCTAAACTGGTGACTACTCTTCTTTTCTGCCGGTCCCCGGCCACAGGGGGTCTAAGTGCCCTGGCAGCAGTCTTGTAGTTTAATAGAACTCTCACAGTGGCCCCCAGAAGAAGGATCTCTATATCCACAGAGTCCAGAGTCACAGAGATGGGAAGCATAAATTCCCCAAGGTGGTCACTGGGGGCCATGGTAAAAGGGGCCATTCCTGCTTCTATCTCTTGGTTCTCAGACCTTTGCTTTATACCTATTGGGACATGGTTCCACCATATATGGGTCTTTGACTTGCAGTGAGAACTGTGTTCAGGGTGAAGGCTCGTTATCCTCATAAGGCACCATTTCCAAAATGACACAGCAGTTGAAGGCTGACAGCTCCTGGATGGTGCAGTATGTGCTATGTCCAGTCATGGACCTACTCATCCATATTCTTTGATGTAAGGTGAATCCCTTGGCTTGACAAGATATTCAATGAGATCTCATGCTAGTGAATCAAAAACTATGCAAGCCCTTAGACAGTGATTTGGCTAAGGTCAGCAGACACAAAAGGCAACCCCATACCTGGAATGTGTATTTATTTTTGTCAAAATGAATCACTGGCCCTTCCAGGGTGTAAGAGGGCCAATGGAGTCAACTGGCAACCAAGTGACCAGTTGACCTCCGTTAGGCACAGCGTTGTTTGTGGAGCTCAGGATTGGTCTCTGTGGCTACAAGTCTATACAGATGAGTGGCAGTATCTAGATGAACTGTGGTTAAGAGTCCATGGTATTAAGCTTACATAGCCTTCATCTCTGCCCTCATTAGCTACTACATTTACTTACCCATTGCACTAGCACTAGGATTACAATGACAGAAGCTCGATAGTATCAACTGGAAGAGTCCTTATGTCTACCCCATTATTGTACCTCTTCCCTTGCAGTGTGCTTCCTAGTAGGCATTAACATGAAATATGAAGCTTTCCACACTTCATGCCACTAACATTTTTCCATCATGTGCACATGATCCTAGACTTTCTTGTCCCAGGTCTTTTAGTCTTTCTCCTTCCAGGTCTCTGACCAGCCAAGCCATTTACCACTGCCCAGGAGTCCACATGTATTTTAACTTCAGACTACCTCTCCATATGGTCAATGGCCAGGAATACCACCTGAAGTTCTAGCCTATTAGATTTTTCCTCACTTTCCAGGTTACTCCCGAGTAGGGCTGTAGTATAGTTACTATTTGGGGCGTGACCTACATATTGATCTGACCAGTTTGTGAACTTCTTCCATTAGCTGGTCCTTGGGGATCACACACATTGTCATAGGTAGACAGGGGAGAGGCTCTAGTGCCATGGTAGTGATTACATAGGTTCTGTGTTACTTGTTTGTGCAGCTTACTTGTGCCCTCCAATACTGCTCGTACTTGATTCCATCTTATAATGGGTTGTTGCTAAGCCTACTAATAGCTTAGTAGGTCTGACAAAAACAAACCCAGCTCATGTAGTTATTGTGGCAGGGTCACTCAATCAGGCCCTCCAGTTCCACTAGCATTCAGTAGTATAACAAGAGCTGTTTTCAAAAGGTAAGTATAATTCTACAATGCAGATACTAATGCTGTGCTGTCCAATAGGGTAATTACAGGCCACACTTAGGGACACAATGTATTTCCCACTACTGATATCTTTAAAAACCTCAAGATATGAAGATTCACCTGGCAGAGCTACTTACACCACTGCCTGACCTATAGAGGACAACCACAACTTTACTTCTTAGTAATGCTGGTGCCCTTCTTTCCAGCACATTCCTATTGTTTTGGTATCTTCTGGGTCCTTGAGTGAGTTTTCCAACCTTACTTAATACATCTACTTCTGTATACCCACTTCCTGCACAGTCTGCCACAGCAATCATGGCACATTTCACTTATGTTTCCATGCTTCTAGGAGCCATTATAACGATGTGTTAAACACTATAACCTTGGAGAGTGATCCTATATCCCTTTTATCCAAACTTCTGTTCTACCCTCTTGATCCAGAATCCAGTCCTCTAGATATCCTCCCAACTCCTGCTCACACTTGTGGGCTAGCTCCCGTATTTATTTTGAGGTATTGAGCTTTTTCTCCCTTAGCAGGGCCAGCACATCTATGGCCAGGCTATGTTGTGACTTAACTGTAGTTACTGGCTTAGTGGCCAAGAGTGGAGATGGGAACAGATCCTGGAAGGGAGAGAGAATATGTTTTGCAAGACAGAGGACTTTGCATCATCCTTAGTTTAGGCAAGAGTTAGAGTTCCTAGCTCTTAATAGGGATGAATGGGCCACTTATGTAGGTTCAGAGGATTGTGGAATCTGATGATTCAAGATTTTCAGGTGCAAAAGAGACCCATGTGTCAGGGTCTCATTCTTTCCCAGCTAGTGCCCTGACCTTGGCACAGAAGACTTGTCTTGTTTGGAATTTAACCTTCTTTGGAGTTTCACTACTTTGACCTCGGTTCTCAGCTTTTTCCTTGTCTTTCATTGCAAGAGATGAGAGCTCTTTATATGAACCACAGAGACCTAGGGCTTTCATCCTTAGCTGGTAATTGAAAATTAATCACTCTAACCTTTTCATTATCTTTTCCTGGGGGTCATAGGCTTAGCAATAATTACCCAATTTCATTGTCTTTAGAGTACTAATTCTGCACACGTTTCTCAAACACCTGGTAAACTGTGCCAGCTAATGCATTTTCTTCCAACAGGAGGGAAAGTTATAATTGCACTATCTTGTGCCAGAGGTTGTCTGTGCTTCACCTGTCGACTGGGAAGGGCTGGGTCCTCACTGGCAGCCAGACACGTAATCTAGCTTCAAAATCTTATCTTAGCATCTCATTAAAAAAAAAATCACTCCTGGAACCAAATAGGTGCTGTGAGCAGATTCCGAGTCAAAGGTTGGTATGCAGGACCTTTATTCGGAAGCGCTCTTGGGATCAACAGCTGTGGAAAAGAGGCTGGAAGCAGGATTAGAGAGAGGATGAGCTGCTATGCAGTTCCAACAAAGGTTTCTGCTGAGCCCAAAGAGCTCTCCTGCGATGGTTCTTAGGAGTTTTACCGCGGTGGAGTAGGGAGCCATGCCTATTATGCCCTCACACTTTCATACACTAGATGTGAACTCCCTAGATCAAGGCTGGGGAACCTGTTTTCTGCCAAGAGCCATTTGGATATTTGTAACATCGTTCTCGGGCCATTCAAAATTATCAACTTAAAAATTAGCCCACTATATTTGGTCAAACATTTCATTAACTCACCCCTAATTCCTTGGCAGGGCCAGACCAAATGATTTCACAGGCCTTATATGGTCCGAGGGCTGGACATTCCCCACCCCTGCCCTAGATGGAAGCAGGTGTGATCTTTCACAAGTCAATGTTCTTTAGCAGGTGCAAGTCCCAAAGAGGGCTGGCAGCTGAGGCTGTCTCCTGGTAGCCCTCCTAGCAGCTGGTAGAATTAATCCTTCATTCATAAATGGGGGTCTGAGCTGCACATCATAGCATTAACCCACTACCTTCAAAATGACATGCGCAAAACCAGCTCCTGGCCAAATATGTCATAAACCTGATGCTTAGAAATCACCTATTAAGATTTTATTGCTTTCCCAGCTGATGGCTCAGTGATTGACTATCAACCTAGGAACCAGGAGGTCACAGTTCAATTTCCAGTCAGGGCACATGCCCAGGTTTCAGGCTTGATCACCAGTAGGGGATGTGCGGGAAGCAGCTGATCAATGATTCTCTTTCATCATTGATGTTTTCTCTCTCCCTCTCCTTTCCTCTCTGAAATCAATTAAAAATTAAAATTTAAAAAAGATTTTATTTCTTTATCTAAAGCCTCTTTCCTATTGTGACATATAAGCCCAGAAAAGCGCCTTACTCTGCTATTCTCAGGTACCCAGCTCTTCTGGATAAACAGCTTTCAGAGTGCATGGAAGAAGCCTGAATAATTCAGGCACTGGGACTGGGGTCTTTGGACAGGCTGGATGCCAAGCAGGGTTCGGGGGAGAGTAGCCCTTGGCCTGCAGATCACCTCAGCCCCTTTTTCTGAGCTTTCCCCAGAGCCTCACTGGGGCAGGGTGGCCGAAACTGTGCTCTGGTCCAAGTGCCAGCTCATGCCTGGGTTTTCCCATCGGACAGGTCCAACTGTTCCACCTCTCCATTCTGACAGTGCAAAGCTCTTCTCCAGCAGGGCCATATCCTGCTGTTTTGAGGACTTTACAGAGAGCTATAATGCTTCTATCACATGGGACTTGCAGGGAAACCCCAGCTTTGACCTCCTCCCCTTGACTAAGGCCTCCAGAATCTGGGCCAGAGGCCAGGGTGGGGCAAGCCACTGAGTGAGGATAGTGGTTTTCTGGCTTCCTTTACTTGTGTCCACTGATCCTTTACTATCCCCACCTCAGAGGTGGCCCTGGTAGGAGTAGGGGCTGAAACTCATAGAGTCACTGGAATGGTTTCATTTCTTCAATCCTCACCACAATCATGCGAAAGACAGATCATGATCCTCTCTTTCATAGATGGTGTAACTGGAGCTCTGAGCAGAGAAGTACTGTATTTTTCCATGTATAAGATGCTATTTTTTTTTTCTAAAATTGTTAGACTGGAAATATGAGTGGCATTTTATACAGTACATGGAAGTCAGCCAAGGAGGAAGCCGAGAGAGGGTGTGTAGCTGCCCATACCTTGTCAAACAGTCTTCCTCCAATCTTGAGCCTTATTGTTACTGATGTCGTCAGCTAATGCCATAATTGGAGGTGGAGGTGGAGAGTGTGCAGATGCAACCGGGACCCAGTGTTCTGAGCCCATAAAGATGTCAGAAAATAAAAAGATAAATATCATGATTTTTTTCTCTGCAAAATTCAAACGAAATGTAATCAGCTATTCAAAAGAACATAGAAGAGAGCTGCAGAGAGA
>PVJN01061596.1:0-11245 GCA_004026805.1 Lasiurus borealis
AAAAAAAAATAGGACTTGTGAAAAAGAAAGACTGCAAAAATAGAACCTAGGGAAAATAAATATTGCAAGAAAGAAATGAAATGAGAGCAGTATTATGAAAATTACGAGGAAGAGCATGTCTCTTAGAAATAGTAGCACCATAAACAGATGATAATCAAGAACTGTGGAGAGTGCACTCAGTTTGATATGTGCCCTGTCAGAGGAGGGGAAAGCCTTTAAGAGCAAAAGGCGATCCACAAATGAAAGGGCTCAGATAAGCCAAAAGTTCAACAATGGTGCAGATGGACTAGAGGAGTGACTGAGGCAAGGTTTGCTGCAGTTAAATCAGTGAAAGGGGGGTCTGACTTGGCAAGTGATCCTATATGAATAGGAACAGGAAAAGGATATATTGGGAAAAGTGGCAGAGATGAAAGACAAGGAAGGCTTCATCCAAGCTGACGACTAAATTTTTCTCATAGAAGAAACTGGGACAATTACAACAGAGACGAGCCTTTCTGGGGTCCTGCAGCATCGCAAAGTTGACTAGTCCCCTCCAGGATAACTTCAGTGTCTTAAAATAGAGAGCACCTCCAGCCGCCACAAATGGTCTGCCATTGCTAGTGTATATCCACCAGGATCACGCAGGAGCCTTGGCAAAGATTTTCTCGGGATGTTAGTGAGAAGGAAATGACAGGTACTATCAATGACTTCTACCAAGGTTCCTGCCTATGTAGGCATTTGGAAGTTCTGCTACCACTCCCTGACGTAACTGACATTCACAGCGGTGAAGAATTTCTTACCAAGATCAGCTCATCCTTTTTCATGTTGTTCTATTTTGGATGCTTACCCAACACAACACTAATGCATTTACTGATTTTCTCACCTCTTGTGTTTTGAACAGGACATGAAACTTTTTTTTATCAGTTCCAATATCTGAAATGTTTTGTGATGCAACACGGGATGCACTTGGATTCTAAAATTTAAGGAAAGTGGTCCCTTCTCTCTGCTATCAATTTTCTTGTGACAGGGGCTACTCAACGCAGCTTTCAGAAGCCCTTTGAAGTAGTCTCCAGTCTCCAGCCTTTCTCCTACAAGACCATCTGTATCCTCAGTCACTGGACCTGAAATGTTAACTAGCAGGGAGATCGACTTCTATCACTCAAAAGCTGAAAACACGGGCCAGCTTTGAACCTTCCCTCCTCTGCTGTTAGCATTTTTTTTCTGCCTTAGGCAATTGCAATTTAGCTATCAAATTGGAATAGCAAGTTACTGTCAGTGCTTATGGAAGATTTGTTCTTCTCTTTAAGACCTTATCTTCCTCTTTGGTTTATAAATAGAATGGAACCTGGTAAATTGAGCATCATTTTAGGATTCCCAGAAGCCCACTGAATTGTCAAAGCCATAGGCTAGTTCACGTACTACAAAGATGGCGCAAGGCATGTTGATTTTCATTTATTTCAGAGTTGCTTATTCTGGTTTTGCAGGTTCCACTTTCATGACAGGATATTCCAATTGGATATGAACATACTTTTTTGAGGATAAAAATGCACATGGGGTTATTTCTTGAAGCACTATTGCTTAAATCTACATTACCATTTCTAAGGAAATAACCCAAGGGCATTACAGGTAAAATGATAACCTCACTATTAGTCTTAAAATTTAGATCTCTAGCAGAAAGTATTTGAGCTCTCAGTCCTAGAGAACATATGTAGTTGGAAGATTGTCAAGTTGATCCCAGATATCTGTATAAACAGTGTGCACCTGGGTGGGAGACAGACAAACATGAAGGTATTATCAAGCCTGTTTTTCATGTAGCAAAATCAATTTAGAAATAAATCAGCTCCTATTGGGTAGTTGCGGCAGCTCAGGGACATCTGTTTTGACAATGATGACAGTAGGATGTCTAAAGGATAAAAAATGACAGAAGCCTTTAGAAATGAGCGTGATTTCTCTTTGAGGCGTATGATTTTGTGTTCTTGGGGAGAGTGAATATACTGGGACATTCATATTTCTGTGTCCCCTCTGTCATTTTCGGAGGGAAATTTTATTCATTGGAGGAACAGCCTGGAGAATAGTTTGGCCTCAAGCAGCCTAAGGGTGACTAGATGTTCCGGCTCCACTTCCAGGCTATGGGTTGGAACAGGCCCTCCTAATTGTTTAGGACGAAAGAGAATAAGGTAACAGCTCATTTCTAAACAGTGCTAGTTATAAAAGGAACTGCTCAGCAACTTGAGTTCCAAAGTTGATAATAACAAAACACTGAAGGAGCTAAGGCCCATTTCACTTGCTTCCATAGTGTAGCTGCTTAGTTATCTTGGTCATTATAGCGAATGCTTCTACAGGGCCACACTCCGAAAGTTAAATTGTCAAAAAACAATGCTAAAGTAAGTAGCTAATGCTTGTGACTAGTAGTTCTTTCGATACAAAGAACCAGAAGTTTTCTGTGCTTTGTGTGTGAATATGTATTTCTTTTTAGTTTCTTGGTAACTATTTCACATATTGATAATGTCTATGACCATATACTTAACATACAGTTTATATGTTTTAAAATTACTTGCTGCAGTGTGTTTCAGCTTATATTGGGATTCATGTAACTATGTTTTGGGGTATGTATATTGTTATGGTCTCTACTAGAAGAGAGAAATATTATAGGTGGGCTGAGGAATTTTCATGGTTAATTACATCTGGCTCATGCCCCTCAAGGGGTCCATCTCAACTGATTATATAGCTCTTACTGTCATCCTTTAGGTATGGATTTGGAAAACCTAATATTTCCTGTGGTCCTTTGCTCTTCCAACACATGCCAGACACTGCCCACTCATTCATTTATTCATTCACTCAATTATTCATTTAACATACTCACCAGTAAGTCTTTACTGAGCACCCAGAAGCACTCTGGGTAGAAAATGTTGATACAGTAGGAAACAAAACAGTTTCCATCCTCATGACACTAGAGCCTATATGGTTTTCTTCCATTCCAAGTCCTTTGGCCACTTCCACGTACCAGGAGGACCAATAATAATGATAATACAACCTTTGATATTTTTCCTTTTAGTGACTTTTGGCTTACAAAATATCAATGAAAGCCAAATTCATATTTGGCATTATTATCCCAACTTTGAACCACCACTTTTATTGTTCTGTGGGTTTGTGTCTTAAAACCAAAGATCTAAAATTTAGTCCCAGCAATACTTCAACTGTTCAGTCCTTAAAATTACCTCACATAAATAGCCATTATATGTAGTGGTTGTTAACATGTAAATATTCCTTTTTTAAAAGGTGATTTTTTTCCTGATATTATAACCCTTATTTGTTCTGATAGACTTCAAAAAGAAAAAAATCTAACACAAGCTGACCATTATGTAACATTTCCAATGCAGCACATTTCCTGGAAAAAAAATGCTCCCTTTTTACAAAGATTAAGTTTTGGTGCAGATTCTGTAATGTCCCCTTGAAAACAGAATAACCAGGGCACATGGGATATAGGTTGGGGAGATATTGGCATTCAACTTTCCTGAATTATGTTGTTGTTTTTCATTTAATTTGTTTAAATGAAATGCTTGGATCTCCTTCAAAACGTGTTTCTCCTGTTGACTTTTATTAGCAGTAAAATAGATCCCAGAAGCCAAAGAGTTGAAGATTTATAATGCCTTCTGGGAGACCATTTTGCTTTTCCACAACCCGTATTGACAGTGTCAAATATTAGTCTTGGCAGGATACAGAGGCTGTCAGAGCAGCTCGAAGGCTTGACGGCTGTCCCATCATATATTGTCCAATGATGGCAGTGTAGAAAGTGCCCTCATCACCGGGGAAGAGCAAATCAATCAAGCTGACTTCTCAATTGTACCAGACAGAAGAGATGCACCACATTCTGGCTTGATGAGCACGGTCATGGAAGTTACAGGAAGGCAGGGTAGGAAAGCTCTGCAGAGGTGGCATTACCAACAACATCAAAAGTAAGGATGATGTCTTTGGGGCTATTTTCTGGACAGTTCATAACATGAACTTATTGTATTGGATGTATTTTTTAGCAAGAACTCTACCAACTTTCACATCTTGTTTTTGCCCAACAGAGACCAACTTTTAAATGGCCTTGGCCAAACCTAATGAGGAAGTGAAAGCTACGAAGAGAAGTCACTAACCAGTGTCTTTCAAACTTTAAGTAAAATTTAGTTTTTCAACTAAATGTGTTTCTCTGGTTATCCATATCAGCCCAGACTGAGTATTTTTCAGATATATGCAACATTATTTTGCTAGAAATGAGTACAATTGATTATAAGATTTTTTAAAAGCATGATACAATGAAATGAAAATTCACACAGGCTGCTAATGGAAATATAAGTTGATGCAGTGATTTGAGATTAATTTGGCTTCTGAGGCAAAAGCTTTTAAGCAATTCCATATATTTCGATCCTGAGTTGTATTTTTAAGATTATATTATAGCTGCAATTTTTTTTTAATTTCCTTTGCATATTGTAAGTTTGGAGTGTTTCTGAATTGTTTTCTCTCTTTCAGGGATAAATAATGGGATGCCCTTACATGTGCTTGAAAACCAATGGCCTCCTTAAGTGCTACTGCTAAAAAAAAAATCTCAGGAAAAAAAGAAGAGGACAAAAATGTCCCCTTTCCCTACGACTGGAGAAAAGCTAACACTAAGCTGTGAACATGCTAATGTACAGTCTGGTTTTTATAAAGCAGAAATAAATGGAGAACATCTAGAAAATTTTCAGTTCTCATTCTTTTGTCTAATGTGATGCCTTATGCTAAAATATGTCATCCTATTCTGTTTCTGTTACGAAATCTGCCCTTGAAAATGGTTTTATGAAACAGGGACACAAAGACTTTAGCAATTGTTGCTACATCCTGTGAAATGTGACCGATAACCTTGGAGTCAGAAGCTCTGTTTGTGTAGCTTACATGTGTTCTCATAACAAGATATAAACTGGCAAATCTGTTTTCTGAAAGGATCAAATACGTTTCTCTCTGAAGCCACAGAGGCTCATTGGCACACATCCCTTCCCCGCATAGCTGGAAGTAAAATTAACCCACAACTCTAGTAGAGTCTATAATTGAACTGAAAGTTTCAGGGTCTTATTAAAATTTATATTATCATCCTGGGAGGCTAATTAGAAAAGTTGATGAAAAGATGTGTGGCTAAGACTGTTCATTGGGTGTTATTAATAATAGCTAAGAAAATCAGCTACATTCTTGATAGACACAGGAGAAGAGTTTGACTATTTAGGCATGTCAATCATATCACTCTGCAGAGTGGGCAATTGTGTCACGTTTCTCAAATCATTGGAAATGGGTTATGCGTCAAAAAAATAAATAAAACATAACACTAAACTCTAAATATACAGCCAGAGGCTTAAAAGTTTGCATATGCATTATGGTTTGCACCCAGTGGAAGAATTTTGGATGACTTGTATCTTTTTCTTTTCTTTTTAAATATATTTTTTTTTATTTCAGAGAGGAAATGAGAAGGAAAGAGAGAGATAGAAACATCAATGATGAGAGGAAATCACTGACCAACTGCCTCCTGCATGCTCCCTACTGGGGATGGAGCCAGCAGCCTGGGCATGTGCCCTTAACCAGAATCAAACCTGGGACCCTTCAGTCTGCAGGCCAACGTTCTATCCACTGAGCCAAACCAGCTAGGGCTATCTTTTTCTTTATATTCCTCTGAATTTCCACTTTTTTTTTTTAGAGTGAACATGATCTTTTTTTTTTATAATTAGAAAAAACTTACTAAAATCTTATGAGAAAACCCAACAAAATATAAACATCCCAACACTTTTGTGTAGTGCATTAAAACTCTAGCTGATTTTAGCATTATTTTGTCCATATTTTTAAAAATGTCAAAGTATAGATGGGAAGTCATTTTATTTGTATTGACAGTGCAATGTTTGTCTTTCTCTAAGATACTCTGCCTTCCTCTGAAGGGAGCCATTGTGAAAATCTGGATGTTTCTCTGTTGGTGTTTTTTATTATTATTATTATTTCTTAGCAAGAAATATACACTGCTTAGAAATAAATCTCATTTTTCAAAACACAATTATTTCTTTTATTAGTGGAATAATAAAAAAATAAAATATACCTATTGAGGACTGAAAAACTATATGAATTTATAGACCAAATTATAGACCCAGTGAAATCTAAACCCAGTGCCAATCTCCTAGTTTTTAAGAAACTTTAGCAAATCACATAAGCCACACTTAATTTCTGGAGCAGTTAATTAACATAATCCAGAACTGTGTGCAACATGCTATCCCAAAAATAAGTTATTTGAGAAGAGATGAAGCTGCCCACATATGTAATCCGAGCATAGCACCAAGAAATCTATCTGCTTGCTTCTATTAACTTGGTGTCTTTCCCTTATTTTTTAACCTGGTGTAGTTGGCATTTCAGCAGAAATTAGGTTCACTTCCAAAAGCAATCATCTATGCCCCTCTCAACATTCTCCCTATGGGTCTTCAAGTTCCCAAGCTCAACAGCAGCATTTTGATGCACAGATTTTTCTCATTGAATATGTTGGATGAATGTTTTATAATCACCTCCTGAGTGCAAATTAAGGGAGTCCTTTTGTCAGCGATGGCCAGTGTCAATGTCACCCACTGTGATGGTGCACACTCTGACACCCCTTCTCCAAACTTGTTCCTGAAGCAGGAGAGTGATAGTGGAAGGTCGCAGGAGCAACAAAAACAAAGAAAAATGATAGGAAAGGTTCGTGTGGGCAACAAGTTGCAATAAATTAAGGCAAGAAACACTGAGTGGGCTCATAACTAGGTCTGAGATATTGGGCCTCAATAATGCCTTTCCCTTAGATACGAAATACGTTTACAGATAAAACCACCATTATGAGTCAAACTCATTCTCATTTGCAAATGGTCATAAAACACACAATTCATGGAATGCAGATTTTTAGCAAGTTAGCACTCCTTGCACACGATAAAAAGAGCATCAAAGCAGAAATATTGTGCCAATGGTTTTACAAATGTATAAATGTTAATTATGAACAAGTTTACCTGCAATCGTGTTGACCATGCTAGATAAGGTTTGTGGAGAAGTTAATCCTGGCTAAAGGTTATAAAAGAATCTATCATTTTAGCTCAGAAACAAAGAGACAATAAAAGTGCCTATTGATTTTTTTTCTTGTGGTTTTTATAATTTATAGATCCATTTCCTTTTATATCCGCAATTTGCTAAAAATTGATGGCAAGCGCAACAAAATGACTAACTAACCCTGTTCCTGGTATAGTCACATCTGTCTAGACAGTATGATGTGTTCATCACTAAACCAGTCATAATTTGCCAATGTTTCTGAGGACTTGGCCGTGTGCAGGTGAGCTGCCGGGAATGGACCTGGACCTGGAAGGACTTCACAATTGTAGGTTTTGTGCAATTCCAAAGAGAAAGTAGGCAGAGCAAGAGAAACTGCTGGTGAGAGCTTCACTTAAAGCCTGAATGGCAGCACTTTGCAACTATACCCAGTTTTCTGTAGGATATATCACAGCTCTGGTCCAAAAAAAATATAGTAGAACATACAGAAGAGGATCATCAGGAACACAAACTGGGTACTGGAAAGCAGAAAGCAGAGGCCTAAGCGGACAGTGGGACTGCACGTGCAGGGCTCACCAGTGCTCATAAGAGACTCAACTAGAGGTCACGTGCTAGGCTGGAAGTGTCTCCCAAAAGATATAAACTTCCTGATCTCTGGCCTCTGAAAATGTTCCTTTATGTGGCAGTGACTTTGCAGATGTGATTAAGGATCTTGGGATGAAGAGATTATCATGTAGACCCTAAATGCAATTACATGTAACCTTATAAAAGAGAGACAGAGTGGGCCTAGCCAATTTGGCTCAGTGGATAGAGCATTGGCATGCAAATGGAAAGGTCCTGGGTTCGGTTCCAATCAAGGGCACATGCCCAGGCTGCAGGCTAGATCCCCAGTAGAGGGCGGGCAGGAGACAGCTAATCAATGATTTTCTCTCATCATTGATGTTAAAATATGAGAGAGAGAGAGAGAGAGAGAGAGAGAGAGAGAGAGAGAGAGAGAGAGAGAGAGAGGAAATGCTGGCAGGTACCTCTCTCCAGGCCCTTACTTCCTCTCCATGGTTCAGTGATGTCATCTTGCCTGCTCCTCTGGGGCCCTCTCTAGTTTCAATCCATCTTCTCCTTCAGTTCATCTTCTGTAATTTTACCAAAACAAAACCTAAAATCCTTCCATGAGATTCTTTTGCTCCCATACAAATACTGTGGTCAGGGTCTTTCCTGATCTTTCCTCATCCCTGACAGGCACTTGGCATCGCTACACAGCCCAGCTACAATTCCCTGAGTAGACATGCCCCCTCCTGTCTTCCGATTTGGGCTCAAGACATTCTTATTTCCTTAGTTAGAAATGTCCTTCCCCTGCCACGCTGCCCAGTGAATCCCACCTTCCACTATTTCTCCACCCAAGTCTCAGAGAAGCCCTTTCTGAACCCCTCTTGCTGAATTACTACCCCTTCTCTCCAGCCTCAGTGCACTGACTATGATCCTTATTGCAGCCTCCCCTACCTAGCATGGACACGTCTGATTTTATTTTTATTTCTCCCACTGAGACCTTTCTCAGGGGCTTATCTGTCCATCTTCATCGCCATTCCTGGCCAGTAAATGGATTCCAAGAAGTTTTGTGCAATAAATAAATAAATACACGATTCCTATAAGCATAGACTCACAGGTAAACCGGGGCCAGTCACAACTTGTGTTTAGGAGAGCTGAAGGAAAACACCAAGTTAAAAACAATAACATAGTTAAGAGCCTAATCGGAGAGAAATGGAGGTAAGAATAGAGAAGCATGTTGCCAAAAAAGAAAAAAAAATGGATTCATTTTAGGAGGGAGTCTTAAGAAGTTAAGTTGACTTTGTTCTCTAGTCAAGGACCAAAACAGCATCCTCAATTGCTCTGGGTTGAATTAAGTAAACCGGTGCTCTCAAATCGGCAGGCAGTCCGGGAGAGAAGCAATTACAGCTCCTGAGTAGCAAAGATGACATATCCTTGGCTACTGTGTTCTCACACGAAGTCTTTCTGCTTTTCCTCTCATTAAAAAGGACCCAATTTCCCTCTTTAGTGTGCCAGATATACAGCATCCTTGTGATGGAAATAAATTAAAATGTATACCTTTCTTCACAGCACTGCAGAACTGATGTGGAGATGCTGCTCAGCACGCTCTGGAGAGACAAAGGTTCGAGAAGCGTGATTCTGCATTCAAACATCACTCATGCCATTAACTGGGAATTGAGACATTTGCCACAATCTGCCTCCATTTCCATCTAAGAACCAGCAGTTTATCCTGGTAATCGTTAAAGACATGGGGCCCTGAGACAAGGAAAAGATACGGCTTTACACCACAGGTCTTATTTGAACACACAGTCAGCCTCTTCTGGCCCCAGGGTAGGTCCTGGGTGAGTGACAATGCCTGCTGGGCAGGCAGCCAAAATCGCCCTGTCTTCTCAGTCGGGATTAGAAAGAAGAAGGACACTGGGCAGAAAGCCCAACCTGACGGCCTATCCGTGACCCGACTGTACCCAACATCTCCACTTGACCCTCTTTCCCTGCGGCTGTAAAGGCTGCCCTCATCCTTCTGATAACACTGCACAACCTCTGACTCAATTTTGAAATGCCTCCTTCACTGAAGAGCAGAATCCTTCATTTAAAAGATTGCTATTGGCAGGTGGTAACCAGTTCACCCCATTTCTGAAATGGCCTACGCAGAAGATAACGTTTACATTTCTGTCTGTCAATTTTGTTTTCAATAGAATGCAAATGATAATTAGAGCAACATAGGCCATCTCTCCTGCGGCAACTGACTCACAAGATGTGCAAGTAATGACAGAAATCCATGAATTTAAAGATCCCTTGCCTGCAGGCTGAAAAGAGAAGACATTAACCCCATTAGGATGAGAGCATTCTTTGGAGCAATTTTGAGCAACAAATTGCTAAGCTCTTACGGCCTGTTTCTTGTGTTGTGTGGTGGCTGTTCTTTGGGCTGATTTAAATGAGGCATTCCAGAAAGTGCTCACAGCTTTACCTGGAATCTGATGAGTGCCTCGGGCAACTGGTGGATTAAAAAGAGGGGGGATATCTGTGCTGGAAGAATAAAGAGAGGTTTATTAGCAACCTGATGTGCACCCCAAAACACAGGAGTCCAGTAAGACTGGGTACAGCATGGCTCATGTGGCTCAGTAGTTGAGCATCAACCTATGAACCAGGAGGTCCCAGTTCAATTCTCAGTCACAGCACATGCCCAGGTTGTGGGCTCAATCCCCAGTAGCGGGTGTGTGCAGGAGGCAGCTGATCAATGATTTTCTCTCATCTTTGATGTTTCTCTCTCCCTCTCCCTTTCTCTCTAAAACCAATAAAAATAAATATGGGGTACAAACCAAGTTCAAAGTGAGACGTTTTCCCCAACACATCAGAAGCCTAACTATTGTAGTGCCTCTCATCCCCTCCATTCACACCCTCTCAGGATCGTGTGAGAGTGAGCGCAGAGGCAGAAGTTCCTGCGGCCTCCCCTGCCAGGGACTGTTTCAGATTCTTGCCACCAGCAGCAGGATGAGCATTAGGACAGTTGGCTTCCATCTGAGACAATGGGAAAGAATTATTGATATTCTAAAGTAATTAGCTTTATAACAACAGAGAGCAGAAAACATCAGGGAGAAAGTCATTTCGCACAAACCTTTGATTCAAAGCTGTTCTGCCACGAGAAGCCTGCCAGGAAAAGGAGACAGAAATCTCAAAAAAATATTCTCACTTGCATTTTTGAGTCTTCTTACATTTTAATAGCGGTGTTTCTTTATATAAAAGAAATGTTTTTCTATATGCGAGTACATTTCCATTTTGCTAAGTGTGTGCTCTGTGGATTTTCAAGAACAGGAATCTGAGCAGATGATAAAATGATGTTTGTACAATGTCAGTAGTACAAACTTTTGCATCTTTGAAACGTGTTGGTTGTTTTTTTTTTTTTTGCCCAGAGAGACTTCGTGCTGCACAGGGAGGGAGGTGGGTATGTACAGGGCAACAGTGCAGGTCATTCAGATGATTAATGTGGAAAACACCAGCTACTAAATGAGGGAATGCATATGCTGTCTTACATTTACCTGGCACCGCTGCCGGGAGGAAATTTCTTACCTTCTCTGGATTCTTAAAAGGCCTGAGATTAGAAAACCAGAGTGCTTTGTTCTGGTTGAGGAAGGAGCAACCCCACCATCCCCAAGCAGCACTGCTC
>PVJN01061597.1:0-11224 GCA_004026805.1 Lasiurus borealis
GCTCTGGCACGGAATCTGTGACCATCGCCCTCCTCCCCACCCTCACGGCTCACCCGCTGACCCTCCCCGAACTTCGCGTTGTATAACCAGGAAGGGGAGCTTTCTCAATCCCAGCTTCTGGGCCGAGGAACATTTTCTTCACGGATTCCAAGAAGAAAAGCAGAGCACACGCGATGTTACACAGGGCAGATCCTGTCACAAGGCTTCCCAGAGGTCTGCTGCCAGCAGAGTCTGGTTAATCCAAAAAAATAAAAATAAAAAAATACTTGTCACCAGCCCCTCCGGTAGCGTGTGGTGCTCTGGCCATGACCATTTTTGCTAATTTAAGTATTCCAGTGAAAAACTCCGGGTCTGAGGGACAGTATCTCTCCCAGAAGTCACCTACATCCACAAGGTCGTGGTAAGCTGGACCACGAAATGTCGGCTAGTCACCTGAATTGCAACAGATGATGACAAAGGAGCTGGTTCCTAAGTGAATCAAGTGGCCCATTGTTAAGCCTGCATTGCAAATGGCCATGTAAACAAGAACCAAAATATTTCACATACTTCAGTGCGATTGAGTTGATTGAGAAACATAAGGGTAACCATAAAAGGACAGCACAAGGCAGGAGCCCTGTAAAGGGCAATGCATCTGTGGTCATCTCAGTTCAAGTGCAAACACACCGCAATGCCACACTTGAGTGGTCACAGAGCATAGCCTGGGAAAGACCATAATTTGTTTATGTTTCTGCCACTGCTATGTAATAACAATTGAGAAGGAACTCAGAAGTCCCTGCTGAGAATTCCTTAGAGAAGAATCAATGGTGGAAATAAAATGATTTTTAACATTTAAGAAATAATCTAACTGCGCCGATAGGTTTCCATTTATATCTCAATGTATGTCTGCAGATGTGTTTCCCTTATAGATTTATTCTGCATGTCACATAGGAATATCCTTCACGTATTCCGATAAATCGATGAGAGCAGCTTGAACTGCTCATACAGAAATGGCGTAGTTGGCCATCCTCATTGAAAGAGGGGAACACTGAGAGAACAGGTGACTTCGTTTGTGCCAACAACCTATCTCGCATATGACATAGCTTGTGAACAACTGGTATACCTCTCATGTCAATCCAAGCTTTAATTTCCATGGCCACATCTGAATTACATCAGCTTCTAAAACATTTAAAGTTCCTTCTAGTTTTTTTCCCCGTGAAAAGGGGGAAGCAGGCAATAGATGACATAAAAACATCACAGTTGCCACTCTGAGGTACTCCCAGGGCTCATCTTGCCCTTTGAACTCAACTGGCACTCGAGTTACGTTATAAGACGGTGTGAGCATGGATTCCATGACAACTTCCGAGGTAAGTGCTCCCATTCATTCATGCATATCTGGGTTTTCCTCAGAAGGTTGGGGTTTTTTAAAAATACTGTAAAAGTTTACATTTTGTCAGTTCACGTTTCTACAACGGAACAGCCACATGACGATTTGTCTTCTTCCATCAGAATTTTGATTTGCACTGTAGGCTGTAGCCAGTGTCCAAAGCAAACATGTTCATACACTCTCTCTCTCTGGTGCTCATTCTGTGTTCGGCTTGTTTCAGGTGAAGAACCTGGGCCAATGTCACCAAGTCAGGAAGACGGACTAGAGTCCCTCTCTGTGATGTGTTCCTTTTCCGTTTGGTCCTGAGAATGAGTTTTGGTTCCAATTCTAGCTGATAATGGGATAATTAAAAATCCTAGACTTAGAAGAAGTCTTAGATCTTATATCATAGGGATGAAAGGAATAGCACCTTAAGCAAGCAGGATACAGTGGCACCTCGAGATACGAGTGCCCTAACATGTGAGATTTTTGAGATACGAGCCATTGAGCGAGCGATTTTTGCTTTGAAATACGAGCAACATTTGAGATAGGAGTAATCGCGAGGATCAGCCGGCTGCACATGACCCACCAGTTTACCGCGACTCGAGGGTCTCATAGTTTCCCACGCCTCAAGGTTACGGAAAGAATTAAACTCGTATCTTGAGGTACCACTGTATTTCTACTGGAGATGTGAAACCTTCTGATGCCTCAACTAGAAGCAGGAACTAAGTGATCCGCCCAAGAGTTCAGCCGTGTCCCTGAGAATGAACTTGAGTTACACACAGTATGTAGCATCCACTTTCATGCAGGCTTTCCGACTCAAAATCGGCTGGCTGGATTCACCCTCAGGCGCAGACGTCTGTTGTTACAGGTAGAACAATGGGACCTGGCCAAGGCCTCCTTTCCTGTGGGTGAGGGCATGCAGCCCTGCCAGCTTTAATGCCAGAGGTAACAGTGAGATGGGCATGGTTTTCACCAGCAACAGGGAATTCATATTGACGTATACATTTGGATATGTGTCTCATAGCATTTATCAGCTGTCTGCGATCCGTGACATTAGATTTTGCTCCTAATTCCACAGTTGAACCATCCAGGCTAAATCCCATTACAACGAAACAACATGAAATTGTTCCACTTCATTTGTGTTCTAAACTATTACTACGCCTTTGAAAGACACTAATCTGCTAGGAGGTTTTGTTGTGATCACACATGAGAATGGATCTCTCTGTTCATTTTAGCGACTGTTGCCATACGGTCCTCACTGGTCTTCCTATTTTCCAACAATCTGGATTTTGCTGCCAAGAACCAAATTCCGTCTCTAAACATGACATTTTCTTGTATATTATTCAACAATCACTTCCCACTGCTTAGGACCCTGATTCTCTACCAGGCAATCAAGGCCCCATACAAACTCGTCTTGGTCTATCTTTCAAGCTACATTCCCTTCTACACTCAAGTTCATTCAATTTGCTACATGGGTAGGTCCCAACTTTTACTCGACATGTTCATCCCTATCTGGAGTACCCTCTATTGTTCGTTCTCCCCACACTTCACCTCTTTTCATCTTGCACCCAGCTTCCCTGGTACACCCATGGACTCCTCCTTCAGAAGTCTCCCCTCAGCCACTGGGTAGGTGGGAATTTTTTCCTCTGAAGCTCCACTGTACTTTATCTAAAAACATATTTTTATTCATTTCAGAGAGGAAGGGAGACAGAGAGGGAGAGAGAAACATTAAGGATGGGAGAGAATCTTGGATTGGTTGCCTCCTGCATGTCCCCTACTAGGGATTGAGCCTGCAGCCTGGGCATGTACACTGACTGGGAATCAAACCATGACCTCCTGGTGACAACTACTGAGTCACACTGGCCGGATATTCCACTGTACTTTCTTTTTCACTCTTGTCCTCAGCTTATCACAGCCTGCCTATGACCCTGGAATGAAAGGTTATCTTCTCTTTTCCAAACTATAAGCTCCTTTATGACAACAGAGGCTTAATAAATACACGTAGCGTTAAGCTGACACTATTTCATACTGGAAAGGGTGCCTGATAAATGTGGGCATGTGAGTTACAGAACAAAGTACATTTCAAAATCATCCAGAGCCTTCCAGCTTGGCCTTTGCATTCTCTGGTGCCCAAAGGGAATCAGATCTAAGGCTTCGGCAGCTAGACCTCATCTTTGCCTCCTCTGTTATTTTGCATAATGCCTGGATAATTATAGGTCCTAATAAAATGTCCTTCTTCCCCTCCGCTAAATGAGCCCTGGTTTGAATGGAAGCAGAGCCAACCACCTCACCACAAGGTAAATGATCTTTGGGTTTTGAGACTCTTTCTTACAAGGGGAGAAATAACCTTGGGAGTGAGAAAAATTGCCCAACCAGCAACCATCATGCCAACCCACGTTGGCAGCAAAGACCAGTGATGACTCAACACTAACCTCTGTTTCAGGATGAGCGGGGCGTAGGGATGGGTGCTTTCTGACCTGTCATCTTCAGATGAGAGAAATAAGTTTTTATATTTAGCAGTTTTCTGTTGATCACCATCGCTCGTGTTGCTGCCAGAGTGAAAAAAGTTGTCCAAGAATGGAAAGACCAATCTACTAGCAGCGAATTCACCTGTGTGTATACTGTCACTTTTAAGTTTCAAATAGAAAATGCCTTTGATCAAGATATTGCAGCAGACCGCTGCAAATGAACAGTATCTGTGCCATTTCTTCTGGTAAGCACAGACCCACATCAACTCCTTACATAATGGATGAGAAAAAATGTTTGACATCTGAATGTTTTCGCTTGTGTTGACAGAAATTTGGCCATTGACATGCAACACTCCTTTCCATACGAAGTGGCTCAATCAACCGCTGACCTTTGGCTACAAATCTGGGAATCTGTGTCCCCTTCACGGGATAAGGACAGGGATGTTTTTCTTATGTGCAATACAAAACTATGAAACAATGGAGTGTTTATTTTGGCCAACGGTCCTATCTATGTTCCCCCTTCAAAAAAAAATCCTGTTTATAAATTCATAACGCCCAAAAAGTCAAGCAGAGAAAAAACAAACAAACATATGACTTTAACCTTTCCTCTTACTGAAAATTTTAATTTGAACAATGCAAATAAGTCTTTTAACATTATTTTTAAATAGCTGAGAGAACCCATAAGTATGCCCAAAACTTTTCACCCCAAATCCCCAATTTTTCTATTAGCTCCATTTATTTTTAAATTCAGCTAAAAACTAGAAAAAAAAAACACATACATACATATACACACTCTTAGAATTTTATTGATTTTCGAGAGAGGAAGGGAGCAGAAGAGAGCTAGAAACATTGATAAGAGAGAATTATTGATCAGCTGCCTCTTGCATGCCACCTATTGGGGATCAAGCCCCACCCCCAGGCATGTTCCCTGACTGGGAATGGAACCAGAGATTTCTTGGTGTATGAGATGATGCCCACTCAACTGAGCCACACTTGCCAGGCTAGAGAAATACATTTTAGATGACCAGAACTCTCAACCTGAGTTCTCTTTTAAAAAGACAAGTCCTTATTTTTCTCCCCTTTTATTAGCAGGTTTCCCAGTAAAGAAAAAATTAAAACAGAAGCAGCCTATGCAACATGAGAAAGATGTTCCACGCGTCTTCAGCAACCTCCTTTCTAACTAGACAAGCTCTTTGGCAGATGGAAACCATTAGCAGGAGAAACTGGAACATTCTGGACAGGTTTCAGAGAAGATCCACAGCATAAACAGCTTTCTAACCTAAAGCAACATTCAGATGACACCTGGAGCCCAGCGCAACCCAGGCCTGAAAGGCTTAGAATAAGGATATGGATTAGACCCTGGGAGATGCTGGCCTCAGCAACTGTAGCTTCGCAGTAAGACTATAGGGAGCCTCTACCCCCGACATCTTTCCTCTGGCCACTCTAGTGCCCGCTGCTGCACCAGCAGAGAGGAGGCTTGTGCTGGAGCCAAGGCAGAGGCCTCTCCTGAACAGCTGATATTCTTGCAAGACGTTTTCTTCAGGCAAAAAGCAGAATAGGCCCGGCTGGCATGGCTCAGTGGTTGAGCATCAAACTAGGAACCAGGAGGTCATGGTTCAATTTCTGGTTGGGGCATGTGCCCTGGTTGCGGGCTTGATTCCTAGTGTGGGGCACGCAAGAGGCAGCCAATCCATGATTCTCTCTCATCCTTGATGTTTCAATCTCTCTCTCCCTCTCTCTTCCTCTCTGAAATCAATTAAAATATATATTGTAAATATATTTTATTGATTTTTTACAGAGAGGGAAGGAGAGGAATAGAGTTAGAAACATTGATGAGAGAGACACATCGATCAGCCGCCTCCTGCACGCCCCCTACTGGGGATGTGCCTGCAACCAAGATACATGCCCTTGACTGGAATCGAACCTGGGACTTTTCAGTCCACAGGCCGACGCTCTATCACTGAGCCAAACCGGTTTCGGCAAAAAAATATTTTTAACAAAGCAGAATAGGACTCTTGAGTGTTTCCCTCAGCCTCTAGCCATTCACACACTCCATCAGTCATGAAGTAAGCATGTCTCAGCGCCTATCACATGCCATGCACTTTCCTGGGCACTTATTTCCATGAGGCAAGAGACTACTAACTATCTGCAGTGGGAGAAAACTGACAATAAAAAGTCAACAGGGGAGTGAAAAGGAAACTGTCAGATGGGATAAATGCTATAAAGACAGCATAAAGGGTGAGGTGATAGAGCTGATGGAGACGGACATGGGTGGGCTGAGGGGGTTACTTTGAAACTGGGGTCCAAGAGACCTGTCAGGTGAGCTGAGAGTGGAATAACCAAAGAAACCAACGATGCCAAAGTCTGAGGGTGAAGCATTCCAGACAGGTGGAGAGGTTAGAGGACGGATGAACCGTCGTTGGAATTTAATCATAGGTTCGTCCACTCAGATATGGGTATGTGTATTCAGCAAGCCTCATTGAGTATCTACTGTGTGCCATGCAGATGGCATGAAAGTTCTTGAGGATTCTGGAGCTCAGTGAGCTGTTTGTTTCAATTCCATTACCTACATCACCTATGATTACATACACTCACGTAACTCTGACATGGTCTCCACACTTGGAATGAAACATAGATGCCCAGAGACAACACCATACCCCAGCTCATACAAGCATAAAGAAGTCTTGGACTCTTGTGTGCACAATAATGACACTCATGATCTGTTCTCTTTTCGGTACCTAACACAGTGCCGGGCATATAATCAACGCCCAATAAATGATAAATTTCCTTTGACTGGCTTCAGCTTCAATAACCCAGTATTCCAATGCTAAGTATAGCAATTTTAGGTAGAGCAATAACATAATTCTCTTGGGAGAATCCTCAAGAACTTCCATGCCATCTGCCCAAGGAAAGCCATGCCTGGCACACAGTAGATACTCAATGAGGCTCATTGAATACACATGCCCATATCTGAGTGGATAAATCTATGATTAAATTCCAACAAGAACACTGTATTTGAGGCCGTTTAATTTTCTCAGCAAGGAGTTGCCATGATATGCTCTGTATTTACCTAAGTGCCACAGCCACCATGGTAAGTACAACAGCCATGTTATGGAGCTGTTGGCCTCCTAGGGAAGTCAGCACACATGTGATCATGGTATAAGAGCTACGAAAAAATATATGATTTAATTTGGGGCTCACAGAAGGCTATTTTGTTGTGTGTGTGTTGTTTTTGCTTTTATTTTGGCTAATCCTCATCCAAGGATATTTTCCTGTTGATTTGGAGAGAGAGTGGAAGGGAAGGGGAGAGACAGAGAGGAACATCCATGTGTGAGAGACACATCAATTTGTTGCCTCCCACATGAACCTCAACCAGGGGCCAGGGATCAATGTGTGGAATTGAACTTGAGACTCTTCAGTCCGCAGGCCAACGCTCCATCCACCAAGCCAAACTGGCCAGGACCAGAAGGCTTTTTTGAAGGGAACCTGAAAAACCCAGTCCACTTCATTCCGCATGTAGGTCAGGGTCAATGCCAGCACCTCATCATGGGGTCTCTCTCAGGAGCCAGGACTGAAAGCAGGGACCAGGTGATCAAGAAATAGGACCGCTGATGGCGGTCAAGGTTGCCTCCTGGTGACTGGAATGGTTACTGGGCGGATCTGTGGGTCGTCCTCTTTGGCCACCGTTCAAAGAGGACTAGAGCTTTCTACATGTGTCCTGCTTGTGTGTGGTCTTGTTTAAAGACAGGAAGATGCGCCCTGCAACCTAAAACTGTCTTCTGCAGACATTCTTTAGCATACAAGGATGATTTTTTTGTAACCAAACACCGCCCGGCAGTTTCCCGGGGTATACCCAAAAAACCGAAAATTTATTTCATAACCTGAAAAACAAGGTGCCCCCCCCCCCCCATTCAGGAGGAACCGCTACGTACAGCGTCACTTACACTTTCCAAACAGCTCTGGGCTGAGGACAGGCATGGAAAAACTCAAGCCCGAAGGAGACATTTCCAGAGAGTTAGAAGCAAGCGAAAACAGGGGGTTATAACAGTTCAGGCCGCGCTGCCAGGAACCGAGCCTATACGGTGTTATTTATGACTGAGAGCTATTCGGGCGGCCGCATCTGGTTCCAGGGAGGCCAGCAGCTGGACCGGCCCCGCAGCCCAGGGAGATGGGCCCGTCTGCCAAGGTGACACAGTCGGCGACTCTTGCCAGGGGAGACCACTGGGGCCCCCGGCTCCCTCAGGCCAAGAACAAGCCATGTGACCAGCAGAAAGTTTTAACACCTCTCATGGCCCCCGAGTGCATTTTTCGGGTTTCGTTTTCTCTTTGGGGGTATGTTGCCAGAGTCCTCACTTTTCTCCAGGGGTCACATCAGACATGCATGGGGTGGCCAGTGAAGATCTCCCCTCTCCTTCCCCCCCCCTCTCCCCCAGCCCTCCACTGGAATCACACATCTGGGAGGAGCTGGCCTGCCAGGATCCGCTCCCATTGGGAGGGTGAAAACAGCGATCCGAGGCCAGCTCCCAGCCCAGGGCTGGGCACTCCACTTGGTCATTCCAGAGGTCCCCCCCGCCCCTTCCGAGGCCCTGGAGAAGCTGGGAAGACGGCGAGTCTGCCAGGAGCCTGTTTCTCCAGCGTTACTTTTCCCTCGGCCCTGGCTACAGGGCCCCTGCCTTCCCCGGCACGTGACTCCCACGCCCCCTGGGAAAAGGAGGCCTCATTTTTGACGCATGTTTTCTGCACATCCCAGGAAGACAAGGTTGTTTACCACCCACTCATCTGGAACACTTGTTTAATAAGAAATTTCAGCATTAATATAACACCAAATCCAATGAGCCCCCATCACTCTCTCTCTGCCTATGTCTGTGCGCACACATACACTGTTAATTATTTCTAATGCTATTAATAAAATTATTTAAGCGAGGACAATTGTAAGGAAAGAAAGAGAGGGAGGGTAGTTAAGGGAGAGGATTATAACCATTCTTTCCCGTGTCTACACATCTAGCTGGTGGAGAGCAATATAAGAAGGTCAGAACAGAGAGCTGAGGGAATAAGCCATTTCGCTGTGTGAGTGGACCTGGCACATCCTAAAATGGCCAAGAGACTATCAGGAAGGAACCAAGACCAGGGAGTCCTTAGACTCTGCAATGGCAAGAAGGCAGAGCATCGAGAGGAACATACAAGCTCTGGGAAAGCATGGCTGCAGCCAGAAGATGTGCCTTTAATAAGGAGAAAAACATGTCCACTCTGAGTGGCCACAGACTACCTGCACTTCAGATCTGAGTAAACAATACCTCTAAGAAACAGACGGCACCATCAAGATAATAGGATGGGGGACATTTTTATTGAAAACTTATTGCAGAGGTCAAAAGATGATAGGAATATAGAATATTTCACTTTATGTTCTTTTGTATCATAATTTTGTTTAATTAAAATAAAAATGGGTCCTGACCATAAAAAAAAAAGTGATGCCATTTCGAGCATAAGGACTTCTGTTTTGGTTTAACAGGAATTCTACTAGAGGCCTGGTACACAAAATTCACGCACTGGGGGTGGAGAGGGGTCCTCTCAGCCCAGCCTGCCCCCTCTCACAGTCCAGGAGTCCTCAGGGGATGTTCTACTGATGGCTTAGGCTCCCTAAGCCACAGTCTGGCCTCCCTCTGTGGGAGGCGACCAGACTGATCAGGGGAAGGCACCACCCCCATCACCCTGCTGCTGCTGCCACTGCCGGCCGCCGCAGCTGCCAAGGTGTTTTCATGACCACGGACTCCAGTCCCTTCACCACGAAAAAATGACAACTTTCTTTAGGCATTTTCAAGATATGTCTTTCATACGATTTGACATGTCTTTCTTTCTTTTTCTTTTTATTTTTTATCCTCACCTGAGGGTATTTTTCCATTGATTTTTAGAGAGCATGGAAGAGAGGGGAAGACAGAGAGAAACGTCAATGTGAGAAGGACACTTCGATTGGTTGCCTCCTGCATGAGCCCTGATCTGGGCCCTGGCCAGGGAGGAGCCTGAAACCCAGGTACATGCCCTTGGTCAGAATTGAATCTGGACCCTGCAGTCCAGAGGCTGAGGCTCTATCCACTGAGCCAAACTGGCTAAGGCAACATATGACATTTCTTAGCCCCTCCAGCAGTGGACCATCGTTTTTTCCTCCAAGAGTGAAGTGGAAAAACCCTAGATCACCTTCTTGGATTCTTATTACCCAAGTTACCAAGAACACTGGAGTGGTGTACTGGGAGCAGAGCCAATGAGCACTCAGGAAAGGTGTTTCCTCTGCAGCTTATGTGCAGAACCGGGACTGCTGGCGTGCCACAGTGTGTCCACTCTGGGCCTGCTCCAGCCATGCAGCAGTGACTGTGTGTGTCTGCTCAGGGTCTATGCCATTGTGGCTTGCCTCACTGCACACACAGTCCCCTCCCACCCATCTGCATATGCAGCCTCTTCCTGAGCCAGTTGTGTCTCAATTAATTTGCATATTACCTCTTTATATATATTGGAGACCTGGTGCATGAAATTTGTGCACGGGGGAGGGGGGGTCCCTCAGCCCAGCCTGCACCCTCTCCAATCTGGGACCTTGGTGGGATCAGTCCCTAAATGGGGAGTCAGACATCCCTCTTACAATCCAGGACTGCTGGCTCCCAATTGCTCGCCTGCCTGCCTTCCTGATTGCCCCTAACCGCTTCTGCCTGCCAGCCTGATCACCCCCTAACCACTCCCCTGCCAGCCTGATTGATGCCTAACTGCTCCCCTGCCAGCTTGTTTGCCCCTAACTGCCCTTCCCTGAAGGCCTGATCACTCCTAACTGCCCTCATCTGCAGGCCTGGTTTCCCTTAACTGCTCTCCCCTGCAGGCCTGGGTCCCCCCCAAGTGTCCTTCCCTTCAGGCCCAGTGACCCCCAATTTCCAATTTCCCTCTTCTGCTGTCCTGGACAAGCCTCACTGCCCTTCCCTACAGGCCTGTTCACCCTCAACTTCCCTCTTCTGCTGGCCTGGTCACCCCTAACTGGCCTCCCTTACAGGCCTGGTCCCTCCCAAGTACCCTTCCCTGTTGGCCATCTTGTGGTGGTCATCTTGTGTCCACATGGCGCAGGATCTTTGACCACACAGGGCAGTCATCTTGTGTGTTGGAGTGATGGTCAAGCTGCATAGTACTCTTTTATTAGATAGGATATATAGATTCCCCTTTGACTTATTATCCCAAGGGACAGCTATGCTAATTTGAACTTCATACCCATCATACTCACCAATTCAGCATGTGAGTGCATCCAGATTTAGGCCCAAAGACTACAGTTATGAACAACACAGATGCCTTCCTACCCACCTGTAGCTTCTAACCAAGCAGTGCAGTCTTATTTCAAATTCTAGTTGCTGTTTTGATAACGCTCAGTTCAGGTTTTAGAAAG
>PVJN01061598.1:0-11288 GCA_004026805.1 Lasiurus borealis
AGTGGAAGGAATACACAGCAGATTAGTAGGTCCAAGGATTGGATCAGTGAATTAAAAGATAAGATAGAAAAAAATCACTCAATCAGAGAACCAAAAAGGGAAAACAATTAAAAAACAGGAAAGCTTAAGGGATCCGTGGGACAACATAAAATGTAACAATATTCACATAATAAGTGTGCCAGAAGGAGAAGAAAGTAAGCAAGGGATAGAGAACGTGTTTGAAGAAATAAGAGTCAATGGGGGGAAAACAGGGACATATGTAATACTTTGAACAATAAAGACTTAAAAAATCAAAATTGTGCAGGTTTGGTGAAATGGTGGGGGCAGGATCTATAATAGTGGCAACTTCCAAAGGTTCAATGTGATATATCACGGGGATGTGAAGAGAGTGGGATATGAGAAAGTAAAGACAAAAGTGTAGGCAGCTGAAAGGAGTTTGTAAAGGGGAAGAGAGAGAAGGCTGGAGTAGTGATTGGGGAAACAGTTAAAAACCTTTTTAAACACGAGAGACCTGAGCAGATTTAAATGCTGATGGCAACGAGAAGTGAGAGAGAGGCTGAGGAAATACGGAAGATGAAGGGAAAAGTCAATCGCCCAACTTTCCTGAGGTGAGAGTGGATGAGATCCACAGCATAGATCCTTTCTGGCTTCCGCTTTTTTTTGGAGAAGTGGGAAACAAGGTAAATGCTGAGAAGAGTGCCACCAATATCATGCAACAAGGAACAAAATAAAAGGTGTAAATGTGGAAAGTTATGTTTTCATTATTGGCAGATAATAGATGTTTATGAATTAATATTGTGTTAAGTATTTTTCATGCATTACTCTCAATTAATGTGACCTTTACAACATCGCTGCTAGTGCATCTCCTTTTATTACCAACTTATGGATGAAGAAACCAACGAAAACTGCTTACACAAGGTCACATAGGATTGGAATCCAGGTCTGCCTGAGCCCAGAGCTTTTAGTCTTTTTTTTTTTTTTTAATATATTTTATTGATTTTCTACAGAGAGAAGGGAGAGGGATAGGGAGCTAGAAACATCCATGAGAGAGAAACACTGATCAGCTGCCTCCTGCACACTCCCCACTGGGGATGTGCCCGCAACCAAGGTACATGCCCTTGACCGGAATTGAACCTGGAACCCCTGAGTCCACAGGCCAACGCTCTATCCATTGAGCCAAACCAATTAGGGCTGGAGCTTTTAGTCTTAATGACTATCTAGATGACAGAATTGTCCATCTATGATATGATTATCTGCTGAGAAAATTCAACAGAATTAAGTTAAAATAATTAGATACAGAATTAAGTAAACAAGCAGCTACAAGATAGACAAAAAGCAATTGTATTATGCAAGCAATAATAGTCTGACAATGTAATTGTAGGAGAAATGACAGTGGCAATATGAGAAGTAAATACCGGGGATAAACATTAAAATAAATACGCCCAGGCTAGCCAAATAGAACAAGAGTTGGCTGGAGGGAGGAGGCAGGGTGAAGGACAGGTGTCTCGGTGAAGAGGAGATACATTTTTTCCCTTGGGAAAATAAGGACATTGATATTTAAAAGGGTATATGTAAAAAACCAGATGTCTGTCATAAGACAGAATGAGAAAATATGCAAAGATGGTGTCTATGATGTTTTAATAATATTTAAAAAACTACAAATAGACTGGTTAAATTATGGTGCAGTCATGTAATGAGTACTACTAGCCCAGTGGTCAGCAAACTGCAGCTCGTGAGCCACACTCTTTGAGTGTGGCTCTTCCACAAAATACCACAAAATACCACAGCCTGGTTGAATTTATTTTGAAGAAGTGGCATCAGAAGAAGTTTAAAAAATTTGGCTCTCAAAATAAATTTCAATCATTGTACTGTTGATATTTGGCTCTGCTGACCAATGAGTTTGCCACCACTGTACTAGCCATTAAATAAGAATGAAATGGGCCGAGACCGGTTTGGCTCAGTGGATAGAGCATTGGCCTGTGGACTGAAAGGTCCCAGGTTCGATTCCGGTCAGGGGCATGTACCTTGCTTGTAGGAGGCGGCTGATCCATATCTCTCTCTCATCGATGTTTCTGACTGTCTATCCCTCTCCCTTCCTCTCTGTAAAGAATCAATCAATCAATCAATAAATAAATAAATAAATAAATAAAAGATGAACTGGGAACTGTTACAGGATTCCAGGGCAGGAGGAATAGGGAAACTGAGACAGGAAAGTTAAAAGGAGGCGAAACAATGTGGGCAATGTGCAGTCAGCTTGTAACTAACAAGCCATTATCTTCCCCAGCCAAGGACAAAGAGCAAATAATTAATAAAACCTCCCTAAAGAGAGAATGCAGAAAGGAGAAAGGATAAAAAGGACCATTTTACTCTCTAAGCAGAGAAGCCAGCCGTCTCAAGGCTTGGCAAGATAAAGTTGCCAGGTGCTTTTTATGAATTCTGGCAAGGCCACAACAGAGCAAAAAAAGGGACCTTGAGAATTAATCTGTACCAAAATAGTCAGCAGAGGAATTCTGAAGCCGACAGACAGGAGGATACAACTTGCTCTTCAGATCAGCTGAGAGCTGGTCTGTGTTTAGTAAGCCAGGTACTGTATATAGGTTTGCTTCTTTGCTCTTTTCAATAAAGGTGCATGCTTTAATAAATTGGCTTTGCACAAAGCAGTGAAGGTCTCTAATATAAATTCATTTGTATGAGAAAACAAGGATCGAGGTTGGGGGCAGCCCTTTCTCACTGGCTCAGAGGGCTATCCTGTTAGGTAACACCTCTCTGGTGTTGGTGAGAGGTGCCTATAACAGGACTATCTATAATAATAAAAACATAATATGCTAATTAGACCAGACAGCCAAATGACCTTCTGGACAAAGCACTAATTTTGTGCCTGTAGTCCTATATAATAAAGAGGTAACATGCAAAATGACCCTCACACCCTTGCACAAGACGGCCGCCCTCACACAAGAAGGCCGCCCCCATGTTGTCAAAGATGGCCGCCACAAGATGACTGACAGGGGAGGATTGTTAGGGGCAACCAGACCAGCAGGGGAGGGCAGTTGGGGGTGACTAGGCCTGCAGGAGAGGGAGGGTAATTAGGGGCAACCAGGCCAGCAGCGGAGGGCAGTTGGGGATGACCAGGCCTGCAAGGGATGGCAGTTAGGAGCAACCAGGCCGGCAGGAAAGGGCAGTTGGGTGGGACCAGGCCTACAGGGGAGGGCTGTCGGGGGTGATTGGGTCAGCATGGGAGGGCAGTTGGGGCGATCAGGCCAGCAGGGGAGCAGTTAGGCATCAATCAGGCTGGCAGGGGAGTGGTTAGGGGGTGATCAGGCTGGCATGCAGGTGGAGCTGTTGGGAGCCTAGCAGTCTCGGGTTGTGAGAAGGATCCCAGATTGGAGAGGGTGCAGGCTGGGCTGAGGGATACCCCTCAACACCAGTGCACAAATTTCATGCACCAGGCCTTTAGTGTATACATAAGAGAAAGATGTTTAACATCATATGGCTCGATATGAAAAGCAAATTACAATATGTTCCTATTTTTTCTACTTTTTAGATGTATACATACATACATACTTATAGGAAAACAATTTGGAAAGATAAGTTCTTCAAAACAATTTTTATTTTTAAAAAAAGAAAAAAATTAGAGAGAAATCAAGATGGTGGCAAAGGTAAACACCTGAACTGCTGCCTTGCACAACAATTTCAAAACTACAACTAAAAGACAAAACGGATATCATCCAGAACCACGGGGAGGCTGGCTGAGTGGAAATTCTACAATTAGAAGGAATGAGAAAAGCACACCGAGACTCAGAGGAGCTGCAGGAGACAAAAGTACTGAGACACGCATGTGGAGAGGACTGGCAACTGAGTGCGCGGCTGGCTTTCGCAAGTAGGAGGGAGACGAAAGCTCCCAACTCTGCTGAACTCCAGTTCCAGGGGAGACTCTGGGGACCCAGACTCATATGGGGTGAAACTGGACTTTCAGGAAAGAGAAAAGCACACTGAGACTCAGAGGAACTGTGGAAGGCAGAGGTACCGAGGCGCGCACATGGGCAACTGACTACATAGTTGGCTTTCTCAAAAGAGAGGGAAAAAAAAGCTCCCAACAGCAGTGAACTCCAGTTCCGGGCAAGACTTTGGGGACCCAGACTCATTCAGGAAAAAAACTGGACAGTCTGGCAGCGGGCAGAACTCAAGGGCAGCTTTCTCTCAGAGATGCTTGCAGTGATTACCACAGGATACTGAGACATAGGGACCTATTAGGGCAGGGCTGATGGGAAACTAATGCTATCTGCTCCGCCCTGAGACGCTGCCTCATCCAAGCTGAGCACAGAGGCTTTTGCAAATACTGTATTGTCTCATAAGGGTGTCTCCAGCACAGAAGTTCTCCTAGTGTGTATACACAGCTGATCCTCATAGGCAATTGGCCTGGAGATCAATTCTTCCCAGTGATACCAACAACAATAAAGGCTTAACTACAACAAGACTGTGCATACAGCTCACAAGGGGGTATACCAAGAGTGTCCACCTCAGGTAACTGAGGAGGCTGAGGCACTGGCCCTATAGGACACCTAGCACACAAAGCCACTCTATCAACTCAGGGAAGCAGTGAAAATGCGGAGACAAACAGATCACAGACAAAAGAAATGGAGGAAAGCAAAGGCCTGAATATAGAGTTCAAAACCATGGTTATAAGGTTTTTCAAGAACTTTCTAGAAAAAGCCAATAAATTTAGCAAGACCCTCGAGGATATGAGAAAGGACCAACTAGAAATTAAGCATACATTCACTGAAGTAAAAAATATTATACAGAGATCTAACAGGAGACTAGAGGATCACAGGAATCAAGTCAAAGATTTGAAATACAAAGAAGCAAAAAACACTTAACCGGAAAATAAAAAATAAAAAAAGAATCCAAAAATATGAAGATAGTGTAAGGAGCCTTTGGGACAACTTCAAGCATACCATCATCTGAATTATGGGGGCGCCAGAAGAAGAGAGAGAACAAAAAACTGAAAGCCTATTTGAAGAAATAATGACTGAAAACTTCCCCCATCTGGTAAAAAAAACAGACTTACAAGTCCAGGAAGCACACAGAACCCCATATGAAAGGAATCTAAAGAGGACTACACCAAGACACATCATCATTAAAATGCTAAGAGTAAAAGACAAAGAGATAATATTAAAAGCAGCAAAAGAAAAAGTTACCTACAAGAGAGCACCCATACGATTGTCAGCTGATTTTTTAACAGAAACTATGCAGGCCAGAAGGGAATGGCAAGATATATTCAAAGTGATGAATAGCAAGACCTTACAACCAAGAATACTCTATCCAGCAAAGCTACCATTCAGAATTGAAGGTCAGATAAAGAGCTCCACAGATAAGAAAAAGTTAAACCGGTATTATATGAAATGCTGAACGGTACTCTTTAAGAAGAGGAAAAAGAAGAAAAAGGTCAAGATAAAAATTATGAACAAGTACATATCTATCAACAAGTGAATCTAAAAATCAAATGAATAAAAAAAATCTGATGAACAGAATAAATGGTGAATATAATAGAATCAGGAGCATAGAAAGGGAGTGGACTGGCAATTCTCAGGGGAAAAGAGGTGAGGGGGGGGTGCAGGGAAAGACTGGACAAAAATCATACACCTACGGATGAGGACAATGGTGGGGGGGTAAGGGCAGAGGGTGGGTGGGAACCAGGTGGATGGGGAGCTATGTGAGAAAAAAGAGGAACAATTGTAATAATCTAAATAATAAAGATTTATTAAATTAAAAACAAAATTTTTTATTCTTATTTTTATTTTTTTAAATATATTTTATTGATTTTGTTTTACATAAGAGAAAGGGAGAGGGATAGAGAGGTAGAAACACTGATGAGAAAGAAACATCAATCAGCTGCCTCTTACACACCCTCTACTGGGGATGTGCCTGCAACCAAGGTACACGCCCTTGACTGGAATCAAACCTGGGAACTTTCAGTCCACAGGCCAATGCTCTATCCACTGAGCCAAACCGGTTTCGGCAAAAATTTTTATTTTTAATTGTGGTAAAATACCCATAACATAAAATGTATCATCTTAACCATTTTTAAGTGTACAGTTGAGTAGTGTTAAAGATATAACATTGTGCAATTGTATTCATATTGTTGTATAATCTATCTCCTGAAATTTTTCATCTTGTGAAACGGAAACTTTATACCCATTAAACAACAACTTCCTATGCCTGCTCTCCCGCCAAACCCCCACCCTTCTTCCGCCCCCTAGTCCCTGGCAACCACCATTCTGTTTTCTGTTTGTATGAACTTGACTACTCTAGATACTTCATGTAAGTGGAATCATAGAGTATTTGTCTTTTTGTGATTGGCTTATTTCATTTAGCATAATGTTTTCACAATTCATCTACATTGTAGCATGTGTCAGAATTTCCTTCCTTTTTAAGAATGAATATTTCCCTGTGGTCATCCCAGTATACCAAGGTTATGGGTTCAATCCCCCATAAGGGCACATACAGGAATCAACCAAAGAAAAATAAGTGTAACAAAATTGATGTTTCTCTTTCCCTAAAATCAATAATTTTTTTTAAATGAATAATATTCCAAAGCATTTTGTATATACAGTGTATATATATATACATGTTTTGCTTATTCATTCCATACTTGGACATTTGGGTTGCTTCCTGATTTGGGCTTTTGTGATAATGCTGCCATGAACACGAATGTACTAGAAAGATAAATTCTTTCTGTCTGTGTTATGAGATCTTGGGGAGACTTTTATTCTTTTCTTTACTGCATTTTTTTTATTAGCATGAATTGCTTTCAAAATCAGAAAAGGCAGTATGGATATATTTATCCTGTTTGGGGAGATGGACTACAGGTTAAAAAGAAAAAGGAAAAAAAAGGTCTGATCTAGGGCAGTGGGAGCAGGAATAGGTGGAGGGGCAGATTTGAGAGACGTTTCAGGAGAAGCAACAGGACTTGATAACTAAGAGGTAGCGGAGAGGCCAAGACCGGTTTGGCTCAGTGGATGGAGCGTCGACCTGCGGACTGAGAAGTCCCAGGTTCGATTCCGGTCGGGGGCCATGTACCTTGGTTGCGGGCGCATCCCCAGTGTGGGGTGTGCAGGAGGCAGCTGATCGATGTCTCTCTCTCGTCGATGTTTCTGACTTTCTGTCCCTCTCCCTTCCTCTCTGTAAAAAAAATCAATAAAATATATTAAAAAAGAGAGAGAGAGAGAGAAAGAGAGAGGTAGCGGAGAGGAGTGGAGGAGGAATCCTTCCCTCCTATGGTGAGAAGGGGCCATCGGCCCTGGAGGGGGTGGAAGGCCGGAGAGCCACCTGAGCCTTTGTCCGGGAGCGTGGACTTTTCCTGAAAGCAGAGGGAAGCCACTGAATGGAAGGGAAATGACTTCATCAGAAATGTATTACAGAGAGTCACTCTGACTCTCCCTCCAACCCGTTCTACAAACTAAAGCCCAATTTTACCAAATTTCCCTTTGTGTTCCTTAGGCTCGAACCTCTGCTAACTTCCTTTCATTCTGAGCTGAAACATTAGTGCTGAAAGATACATATCTATTCTTCTAAACGCACCTGGACTATTTTAAACAAAGTCCAATGTAGATTACATTGATTTCTATTTGTGTTCAGTTTTATCTCAACAACACAGCCTCCTGTAAATTTACTTTCTATGTTTAATAGGGGAAATATGCAAGAAAACAAGAAATATAAACAACTCATAGAACTTCTATTTACTGCAAATATCTCTAACACTTTCTTTTTGAGAGAAAAGGGCCAATACAAAGTAAACAGTGTCATATTAAGTAGTTATTACAAAACAAAAATTCTAAGAAAACAAATGGATTCAGCTTGTTACAGTTTCTCCTCCCACAAATCTACAATCTGCCTCTGTTTCCAGAGTGCCTCAGAGAGAGAAAACTGTTTTTGCTAACATTTGTAAGAGTTTACAGTTTTTAAGAGGTGGATTTCCAAATGGTATCGATCCATGATCTCATTTATTCCTCAAAACAGTTCTATGAGGTAGGGATTATCATTCCCATTTTCAGATGACAAAACTGAAGATTAGAGGATTCCAGAGATTTCCCAGGTCCTACATTTAATAAAGTCTGGAGTTTGAATCCAGGTTTTCTTGTTTTCTTTTTGTACAGTTTCTCATTATGGAAAACTAGAGGCCGTGTGCACAAATTTGTGCATGGGTGGCGTCCCTTCGGATAGATTAGGGCCATCTTGCTCAGTCCCGATTGGGGTCGATCAGAGCAATTGGGGCCAGCTGGCTGAGGGGAGGAACCGTGGGAGGTTGTTGGGTCGAGGGAGGTTGGCCATGGGAGCGCATTGACCACCAGAGGGCAGCTCCTGCATTAACTGTCTGCCCCCTGGTGGTCAGTGCATGTCATAGCTACTGGTCATCCGGTCGTCTGATTGTAACAGTTGCTTAGGCTTTTATATATATAGATGTTAAACATTTACAAGAGTACAAAAGATATTATAATAAACTAGAGGCACGAAATTTGTGCATGGAGGGGTTGTCCCCTCAGCCCAGACTGCACCCTCTCTAATTCAGGACCCCTTGTGGGGATGTGCAAAGAGATAATAGACCTGGGGATTGGGCCTAAACCGTCAGACGGACATCCCTCCCACAATTCTGGACCGCTGGCTTTTAATAACTCACCTGCCTACCTGCCTGGTCGCCCCTAACTGGTCTCCTCACCCCCGCCAGCCTGATCACCCCTCACTGCCTCTGCATGCTGACCTGATTGCCTCTAACTGCCCTCCATTGCCAGTCTGGTTGCCCCTAACTGCCTCCTGCTGCTGCCCAGGTGACTCCCAACTGCCCCTTCCTGCCGGCCTGGTCACCCTCAACTGCCCCCCCTGCCAGCCTGTGATCTCGATATTTCTTTATCCAAAGGACATTTTAATGTTTAACTTAATTTGAAATCCCAGCAGTATCCAGCAAAGTTGAAAATGAAAGTTTGGCTTTTATTACTACACAATCCCACGTTTCCTCCTACTCATCTGGCCATTTCTTCTTGATGTTGTCTAAGTGAATGTTTCTTCCAAGAGTGTGCAATGCAGCGGCCTTAAATGATCCTGGGCTTATATTTAATCTCTCAGATGGTTCTCTTCTAATACTGATTAAGTTCCAGTTGTACTAGACCGCATTCATCTCCATGAATATACCTTTGAACATGTTTGGAATACATGCCACGAGGGCAGGGACCTAATTCCTTACTACCTACACAATGCCTGGCACGGAGTAAATGCTCAATAGATATGTTTGAATCCAAGGAATGGCTGCAATGTAAAAGACTGGAGAACTGATGACACCAAAAGTGAACAACAAAAACCCCTGATCTTTCTGGAACCGTATCTCAATAAAATAAATACAAACACCACACACTCATGACACACACAAATGACCGCTCAAAATCCTTTGATAGCTCCCCAATGGCCCCAAGATAAAGTCCAAACGCCTCAAAACTTCCAAGGAGACACAAGAAAAGTCTTTCAGAAGGGGCACCTCTTACTTCTTGTTTTTTGATATATTTTATTGATTTTTTACAGAGAGGAAGGGAGAGGGATAGAAAGTCAGAAACACTGATGAGAGAGAGACATCGATCAGCTGCCTCCTGCACTCCCCACACTAGAGATGTGCTCACAAGCAAGGTACATGCCCCCCGACCTGAATCGAACCCAGGACCTTCCAGTCCACAGGCCAACGCTCTATCCACTGAGCCAAACCGGTCTGGGCTGGGCACCTCTTACTTCTGAAACATTACTTAGCCAGACCATTCCCCCTTCTCGGAATCCGCCTCCGGTGAGCCTGTGAAACCCCTGCAAACTCCCAGCAAGCCTGCACACACTCTCCCCAGGGCTCTGCGCACACTGCTTCCTCTGAGACCACTGCACACTGCTCAGCCTCGTCTTCTGACCAGTAAAAGGCATATTCGTGCCTCATTTGGGGAACCATTCCCTTCTGGAATCTCTCTCTGACCAACCACCCCAACCTCATCTCTGGGAATCTGGGTAAACTGCCTTCCCTGCGTACTCACAGCCCCCCCCCCCCCCCCCCCCCCCCCCCCCCCCCCCCCCCCCCGGTGTCCACCATCACAATGGGGGTAAGGAATCACAACCAACGCCTATTGGCGCGGGACAACTGTGCGCGTTCCCTGAATCAGGCAAGACGCCCCATTCACTTTCCTACCCCTGGCAACCGGCCCAGGCCCCGGCACACACACACAAACACGCCCGGGGTTTTGGCGCCGGTGCACCTCGCAGATACTGCGGATCGGGTGCTGAGACCTGGGCAACGATGCAAAGTCCTGCCACTGAGCCAGTCCTCACCCTTCAGCTGCCTTTTGGGAGGATAGGGGGGGTGAGGGCTTGCTTTCCATTTGTAACAAAAAAGGCTCAACACCTGTGGAGCGCAAGGAAGCCCGGCTCCTTTCAACGAGGGGTGCCTGTCGTCGCAATTAACAAAAGCTCCCAAGTATCGAGGGCGTCGTACCTGCCTGCATGGGTTTCCAGCACGAATTTACTTTGTATCATATGAGATACTTTGTATCATATCAGTTTCCCTCCCGTTTCGCGGAGAGGGAAACTGATACACACAAAAGAAGTGCATCCTCTGGCTCCAGAAGAGACGCACAGACAGACATATGTGCAGCTCCGAGTTACTCCCGGCCCTCCCAGAAAAAAAAAAGAGGAGGGGGCTTTCCGTTTTTTAAATAAACTTTCGGGCCAGGCCCACGAACGGCTCCAGAAATATTTATAATGAGCCACCCCAAAAGCGCACGCCAAACCCGCGCCGGGGAGGGTTCACCGAGCGGGCGCCCCGGCGCGGCTGAGCGGGTCCAAGTCCGGCCCCAGCCTCCTTCCCGGGGGTCCCCCCCGCCGCCCAGCCCCTCGCCCGCCGCGGAGGGGACGCCTGGGGGGCGGCGTGTGTGGCCGCGACGGCCCTTCGGCCCCAGCTCACCTGCCGTCGCGCCGCCTCGCCGAGCCGCCAGCCCGCACGCAGCGCCTCCCCCGGGCCGCCGGGCGCCCGCAGCACGCAGCGCAGCCCGTTGCCTAGGCGACCGGAGCTACTCGCTCGCGCGGCGCCCGCTACGGCGGCCCGGAGGGGCCCGGGCGGGTCCGCGGGAAGACTGAGCCCCCGGCCTTCCTGTGCCTCAGTGTCCCCCCCTGTATCCTGTGATGCAGGTGGACGCTTTATACTGGGAATATTTAAGGAAAGGAAAACTGTCCTTCCTGGGCGGGGTGGCAGGTGCCTCTTTTTTTTTTAAATC
>PVJN01061599.1:0-11244 GCA_004026805.1 Lasiurus borealis
AATGTGTCTAAAGATGTCAGGCTCTGTGCCAGGTGCTGGAGAAGACACCTGCCATTTTGAAATTTTGCAAGATACGAGGAAGATGCAATGAGGTCACTGCCGCAGAGACTGCTCTTGGCCACTAGCAGCATTCTCCTAGCCATCTGCAAGATCCCCTGCCTTCTCCAGCTTCCCTGTAGTTACATGGAGCCACTTACCAAGTAGCCAAAAGGAGGTAATCAAAAGGTGTGTTAAACTTGCTTGCCCTCCTTCCTCCCTGCTGGCTGGGATGCACGTGTGATGCCTTAGAACTCGGATAGGCTACCGTGGACTTTGAGGTAAAGCCACATGCTGAGGATGATGGAGTAAGTACGTAAAATGAGCCTGGGGCCCTGATGACTGAGGGAAGCTGCCCTACTAGTCCCAACTGTTTGCCTCTGGGTGTGTTTTACATGAGAAAATTTAATTTCTGGTTTAAGTCATAATTACGCTATGCAAATTCAATGTCTTCTTTTAGCATTTAAAATATTTTAATGAAAACATTTTCTCACCATCTTTAAATAAAAATGATTCGCACTTTTTAATCTGAAACAGCTCTGGCATTAGGACTTAATTGCTTCCTGGTCCACGGGCCTTAGATGCCACCTCACTACTAACTCCCCAGTGTTCTGCAGGAAGGGGTGAGCCATGCCCTCCTCTGTCAGAAGTCCTTACAGCAACCTCAGGGGTTTGATTTTTATCAAATGTTTAACCACTTTCAGTTTTTGCATTCAATGAAGGATGTTCTTATGAACTTGAAGAGTATGAACTTTTTCTAATCCAAGCATCTTTATTTCATTTCCCCCCCAATTTGGCTGTCTTTTTGTAGTGTTTATTCTGCTTACAGGATATGAGAGTGCTGTGGATCCCCACCATATTTTCATGATCTGCAGGTGAAGGCTGAAACGCTTCATCTGGAATTCTTGACTTGGTAAATTTATGATTAATCCAATCTGTACATATGGAGATTCATACACTTTGTCACAGTGTGTAGTCTACCTGGCAGGCTCTCAACTATTGAGAGAAAAATCCTGGCCCTGAGAGTGGTGACTACCTCTATAGAGGCAGCAGTTGCTAAATGCTGTTCAGTCTGTACTTATCATAACAGGAAGCTGAGCCTAGGAGAGACTACCAAGTGCTACACACAAAATCTGCCCACAAATTTATATTCTAACCAACCTAGCCTGCAGAAGGTTTTAAACAGTTATGAGGGATGTTAGATTGGCATGAGGATCATCAAACAATGATGAATTCCCCATCATGGGACATGGCATCTCTTTTTTATTGTGATTGGTAAACAGGAGAGCATTGTAGAATACTCTGAGTTAGCACAGCATTTGAATACTGTTCCCTAGTTGGCCTCCAAAAAGATAAAAAAAAATAGGTGGATTATAAACTGCTTAAACAACAAACAAAAATGAATGAATGAAATTGAAAGGCAATATAGGTATTTTAGTTATTGGTTTCAGAACTGGGTTTAAGTCTCAACTGCCAGTTATAAGTATGACTCTGGGTAAGTTAGAGAAATTGTAGCCATCTGATCCATCTGGAGAGCATCTTCTAGGAGTGAACGACATGGTTCCGAACCTTATTTTTGTCAACATCTTGAACGAAGACACAAAAAGTTGCTGCTGTAGCAAATATTGTGGATTGGTTTGCTCAACTTCATCCCAGCCTCTTCATGGTATGCAGATCCTGGGAAGCCAAATGACATTTTTTTAGACTTCATCACAGCAGAGTTCTGGATATGAACTATATTCCCTCTACTTGATGCATTCTGGGAAGATTCGGAGTATGAAAATGAAGCAGAAGTGGTCCTCCTACCTACCCCCTTTTGATGACTTTCTTGCAAGCAAGAAGTGACTAAACTTTTTAGCAGCAGTGTTCTAGAGTCCATTATTGAGATTCTTAGGTTCTAAGGTTCATGTTCCAGTGCCAGGTCACCAGTTCTGTGAATGGCAAGATACCATTGAGTGGTGGCAGTGATGGGAGCAGCAACAGTATCACAAACTTTCTGGTCTGGCTTCCTGATCTCCAGTGGTTCTAGATATGAACTCATGCCCCTGATGGTTGACTCTACCATATTGTTCTGGGAGTTATTTCTAGGGGCCTGGTCTAAAACTTGTTCTCCCATTTATGCACCTAATTCCCTGTATTAAGTCTTTTTCAGCTTAAAATACCTAGAATACAACTATCGACAGTGGAGAGAGTATATGCAAACACTTTTTAAATTTTTATTTTTTGCATTTTATATATTTTTAACTTTTCAATAATATTGGTGTAGTAAAATAGGTGATTTTGCTGAAACTGTTGTATATATAATGCAAGACTATGCAAATGGTAACTGTATGATGTTCTAATTCTATGGTTCTCTGGTTCCTGCCTTTCTTATATCAGCTGTGCCACTGAATAACCAAATAACATATTTGTGGTGGGGGGGAGCTCTATATAGAAATATTCTAGCTAATAAATGAGGAAGGAGTGATAAAATTAGACTATCGTCATTTTTTTAAGCCATAATGAACTGAATCAATCCAGACAATAGGCATTGATAGCTACCAACATCATAAAAAGAGGCAAATAGACATGTCTCTCATAATAAAGGAACACAGTTCACAATGAAGTAGTCTTGCCTCCAAAACTTATACTGAAATCTAATCTAGTCTCTCTATCCAATTACCAATACACACAAAGTACATAGATCATGAAATAGTGTGTCATGGGGATGCAATTAGTAAAATCCAGAGTCTGGGAAACTCCATTGATCAATCAGTCAAGTTTTTTTTAACAAATAAATTTAAGGGGCGGGGAGCAATGAAATGGAAACCTGTAAAGGGACTTTTAAAAAGTCTATTAAAGTTCATATTAAATTTTAAAAATATAAATAAACTAAAGAAAATGGTTTTAACACAAATAGGTGATAAAATATAAAGAAAAGCAAAGAAATGGTTACCATAAAAACCACAGTAAGCGGACACACAGAGGGCTTCTTAGATGGCTGCCAAAGTTCTAATTCCTCACAGGTAGGTTAGGGATACAAGAGTTTGCTTACAATAACTTATTAAGATTTTTTAATGTACCTTTCTGTATCTTATATTTTTCAGTTAAGTGGTATTTTGAAGATTGACAATTATAAGAAAATTTGCTGTCTGGCGCTGTATGGTCAGAGGTTGAGTCTCGACCGATGAACCAGGAGGTTCAATTCCCAGTCAGAGCACATGCCCAAGTGGTGGGCATGCAGGAGAGAGCTGATCAAAGATTTTCTTTCATCATTGATGTTTCTATCTCTATATTTTGAAAAGAGAAAATTTGCCTTTCGTATATCCACCCATTTAGGATAACCAAATATCCATACTTGGTACAGAACATTTTTCCTTAGTAAAAAATTCCAGGTAATAAGGAAAGAGGGATAAAATTACCAAATCAATACTTTACAATACCTATTGATAAATAATCCAGGCAAAGATCATCAATAGATGAAATTGATACATAGGAGATGGATAAGAAATTGTATTGTAGAAGAATCAGGCCATTGCCACCTTAACCCACTGATCAATCTTAGCATTACTATTAATAAACATGGGACACGCAGACATTGGGTAACTTCCATTTACAAGAAATGCAGGAGACAGAGGAGCAAATTAATAAAACCACAGGGACACAAGACCAGTCTGGAATCAAGAACATTCTCAAGGACAACTGACCTGGTTTTCTCAAGTCAGTAGCATAAAGAAAAAAGAAGTGGAATGAGGAGGGCTGCTATAGGTTAAAATAGACTTAAGAGCCATAAAAACACATGCCATGTGTGGGCCTTGTTTAGAACATGATTTAAACAAATTAGCAGGAAAAGATATTTTTGAGATAATTGGGGAAATTTAAATATGGGCTGGGTATTAGTCAATCACAAGGAATCATTAGGCATAATAATAGCATTTCACTTATAAGAAAATCTCAGTACTGTTTAGCGATGCACACTAAAATGTGTAGAAGTGAAAACAGGATGTCTGGGATTTACTTTAAAAATACTTTGGTAAAAGACAAAGGAAAGTGATAAAATCTTGGTAATTATTTAGTTTGGGTATGAATTTATATAGATTTTTTAAAAAACTGTATATGTTTGAACATTTTTTTATTTAAAATAGCTTTGTGATTCCCTGTTCTAATAAATAAGATATTTCAAATATATGATTTAGCCTGAGTCAGTTTGGCTCAGTGGATAGAGCATTGGCCTGCAGACCAAAGGTCCCGGGTTCGATTCCAGTCAAGGGCACACATCTTGGTTGCAGGCTCCTCCCCAGGGCTCATGTAGGAGGCAACCAGTGGATGTGTTTCTCTCACATCACTGTTTCTCCCTCTTTCCCTCTTTTTCCCACTCTCCCCCAAAATCAATGGAAAAATTTCCTTGGGTGAGGATTAACAACAACAACAGAAGATAGGTAGATATATATATATATTACTTAAATGCCAAGCTCCTTTAGATGGTATTCATGGTATTGCACTCGCAGCCTCAAGTCCCATGAGCTGAAAAGAAGGCAGGGATAGTTTCCCTAAAAGAAAATTAGGGGGCTGTTTCCAAAAGAAGGGGAATCTAAGCCAGGCAAAAAACCCAGAGCAGATGTCCACTATTGTTCCCACACAACTCTGTGAGCTTCATTCTACAAAATGAATTGAGACAAATAGAACCATGTCTTGTTTCCTGAACAAAGCACACACTCTGATGCCTCTAAGTCTTGCTCAGGATGTTCTTATTCTTCTTCTTTTTTTTTAATGAATCATACTTCAAGTCTACCTCAACCACCATCTGAGGGGGAAGCCTTTGCCCCTGCCTGTAAAATAAGAAGACTCCTATGGCTTCTATGATAGTATTCTTTATACTTTGTATGTAGAAGGATGTATGTGTCCATATCCCCACTAAATCGGAAGCTCCTTAAAGGCCCCTCCCCCCTTTCATTGTATGCCTCAAAGCATCAAGTCCAATGCCTTGTCTATAGCAGGGCACTATCTTCGTTTGCTGAATTGAATTGCCACTAATGCTTTCGAATCGAGTTTCTCAAGAAGGCACAAAATATTAAGCTAAGAAATTGTCATCCTTCATCAGAGCAATAAGTAGAACATTTAATTATCTAATACCTCTTGCCTATTTGAAGACTTTGGAGTAAATCTTAGATCCAAATTGTCTATAGCCAAGATGCCTGCTTTGAGATTTGTAGGGGGAGACTGAGATGTGTTTGCATTTTGAAATATGTTAATTTCTTTGCCAACCACAGCAGATGGCCTCCCTTACTGCTTGTAACAAAAATTTTAACTGATTTGACAATAGCCTTATGGTCTTTCTGGTCGGATGCCAAATATTTGCATTAAACAAACCTTTGATTAAGCTACTATTTTGTTGTGTGAGTCTGTAAATGGAAACTTTCTCAGATCCAACTGAATTCCAATAAAAATGTAATCTTTTTATATTTCTATTTTTAACTTGGTGACTGGAGTTGACTGTGGTCTTTGCAAAATTATGCTATACTAATAAATATTTTTAAGTTAAAAAGTTCTTTTGTAAAGGAAGTCTTGAGTTAGGTGTATGTTTGCATTTGCAAATCAGAAATGCTTCTTTTTCTTGTCTGTGTGAGGCGGTCCTAAATAGGGGCAGTGGGCTTCACCTACAGGAAGGGAGGGAGCAGAGGGCTAACATTCATTGAGCATTGCGGTGGATACCTTCCTTTAACTGTTCCAAAAAGCTAAGGTCACTTTGGGGCTTTGAACATAATCACAAAGTGAGAGCGAGTTCCTCCAATTTCTTAAAAAAGATCTGCTATCCACCCACAGGAAACTCCGGTTTTCTGGAGGCCCTCACTGTAAACCCCTCCTGTGTTTGCCCCTCTCCAGTAGTCTACACGTTTTAATCTCATCACTTATTTACTGATTCCTGGATCTTTAGATCTGAAACCTTAGAGAAGTCAGATCACCTCCCTCCTTGCTCAGATGGAAAAACAGGGCAGTGCTCACGCTGCCTGGCCCTGGCCCAGTGCTTTTTCCACTACAAATTCAGGGCCCCCCTTACAAGACGCAGGAGAGGTGAGCTGAGATGAAGCAACCCCCACGTACAGTTTACTGTGACTTGTAGCTGCAAAGCACCCCAAACTGCTAGGCCTCTCCTCCTGCTGGCTGCTTCCCTCCACACCTGCGCTTCTGGGTCTTGGCCTTTCTCCAACCACCTTTGTAACTGGACAGCATTACATGAAGTGTGTATGTGAGCTGTGGGTGAAGAGACTTGCATTAAAACAAATTCATATTTGGTTTCTGTTCTCGATTCTAGAGGCAAAGATGCCCGTGCATAGAGATGCCTGATTATATGCCGGGCGTCTTCAGGAGAGTGCTCTGCCTGGAAACAAGCCACCTGGTCCTCTGCCCAGCCCACTACATCAGCCGTTCCATGGCTCATTTCACGAGGAAGTTTTGTCACTGGATGATTTTGGCTCCGTGGTCCTGATTCCTTCAATGAATGCCCAGAATATGGCATTCAACTTTGTAATGGTTTTCTTCTAGGTTTGAGTGGAAAAAATATCAGACAATGCATTAAAGCCAGGCTGCTCCTGAGCCCTTTAAGTCTTCAGGCTGCTTGATACCAGGAACAAAGACATATATTTTTTTCTATTCCCTCAAATGAACACTCATATGAAAAAGATGTAATCATTAAAACTCCCTTATTAATTGAATTCTGCCAAGAGATGAGCAGCTCCCCAGACTGATATCAGAGTCAGGCAAAGCAGCTGTCAGCTTGAGAATGGCATCTGTTGGAGCAAACTCCTGCTCTCCCTGGCTTCTTGATCCAGGCAGAAAACACAAAAAGTTGTTGCATCAGATACCTGCCTTGAGCTCTAGATCAAGGCAAAATGCCAGGGCTTCCATGAGCTTCCGCACTCCCCATCTCCCACCTTGAGCTCTCATTAGCAGACAGGAGGTAGGAGAGCACTGGAGCTTTTAAAACTGAATGGAAGTAAATGGGGGAATGATTTGCTTTTCAGAATTCTGTTCTGTATACAAAGTTCCAGGAATATCTTAAAATGAGGTTCATTACAGGTTAAATGCAACATCTAAATAAATGGCAGGTCATCTAACCAATGACATGTCTATGATCTTTAAAAATGCTTTCCTGGAGAGGAGAATCCAAGATGGCAGCATAGGTAAACACCTACACTGCTGCCTTGCACAACAATTTCAAAACTACAACTAAAAGAACAGACATCATCCAGAACCACAGGAAAGCTGGCTGAGTGTAAGTTCTACAGCTAGAAGGAAAGAGAGGGGCTCACAGACACCCAGAGGAGCTGCAAAAAACTGAGGTATGGAGACGCGCGCGCTGAGAGAGCATGTGCCAGAGTACCTGGCTGGCTTTCTCTGGCGGGAGGGAAATGGAGACTCCCAACGGCATTGAACCCCTTTTCTTACAACACTAAACCCAGATCCAGCCGAAACTCATATGGGGGGAGTTTGGACTGTGAAAAGGGAGAAGTGCACGGAAATTTAGGGGAGTCGCAAAAGATCAGAGGTCTGATGGTACGCATGGCACTGCACAGAGGACAGACTGCTGATTGTGCCGCTGGCTTTCGCGAGTGGGCGGGAGACAGACCCTCCCAACTGCGCCACTTCTGACTCCACTAAGCCCCTGTTTCAGGCGAAACCCTGGAGACCTAGACTCGTGTGGTCCTGGTGCGCAGGGGAGCTGGAAAGGCAGCAGCCTAGAGGCACTGCAGGTGCACCCGCACAAGGACTGCTCCAGCGATTACCCAGTCACGTGAGACTCAGGGGCTGTGGAGGGCAGGGCCAACTAGAAGGCAAGGCGGTCCCTTAAGCCCTGTGACTCCACCCATCCCAAGCTCAATAGAGGCTTCTTCAGTTTTGCAAGTCTGGTATCCTAAAGCTGAATTTAACACAGAAGTTTCCCCAGCATAGTGAAAATGCCGAGACAAAGGAAGGGATCACAAACAAAAGAAATGGAGGAAAAAAAACGACTAGATAGAGAGTTCAAAACCACGCTTATAAGGTTTTTCAAGAATATGCTAGAAAAGATGGATAAACTTATCAAGTCCCAAGAGGAGATGCAAAAGGACCAACTAGAGATGCAAAAGATCCAACTAGAGATGATGGATAAATTTAGCAAGTCCCAAGAGGAGATGAAAAAGGACCAACTAGAGACACTGACTGAAATAAAAAATAGTATACAGAGTCCTAACAGCAGACTAGAGGAAGGCAAGAATCAAGTCAAAAATTTGAAATATAAAGAAGCAGAAAACACTCAACTGGAAAAACAAGAAGAGAAAAGAATCCAAAAATGTGAAGATAATATAAGGAACCTCTGGGACAAATGGAAGCGTACCAACATCAGAATTGTGGGGGTGGCAGAAGAAGAGAGAGAGCAAGATACTGAAAACCTATTTAAAGAAATAATGACTGAAAACTTCCCACATCTGGTAAAAGAAATAGACTTACAAGCCCAAGAAGCACACAGAAACCCATATAAAAGGAATCCAAAGAGGACCACACCAAGACACATCATAATTAAAATACCAGGACCAAAAGACAAAGAGAGAATATTAAAAGCAGCAAGAGAAAAACAGTTCATTACCTACAAGGGAGCACCCATACGACTGTCAGCTGATTTCTCAACAGAAACGATGCAGGCTAGACGGGAGTGGCAAGAAATATTCAATGTGATGAATACCAAGAATACTCTATCCAGCAAAGCTATCATTCAGAATTGAAGGGCAGATAAAGAGCTTCACAGATAAGAAAAAGCTAAAAGAGTTCATCTACACCAAACCAGTATTATATGAAATGCTGAAAGGTACTCTTTTAGAAGAGGAAGAAGAAAAAGGTAAAAGCCAAAAAATTATGAACAACAAATACATATCTATCAACAAGTGAATCTAAAAATTAAGTGAATTAAAAATTTGATCAACAGAATAAACTGGTGAATATAATAGAATCAGGACCACAGAAAGGGAATGGACTGATAATTCTCAGGGGGAAAGGAGTGAGGGGTGTACAGGGAGAGACTGGACAACAATCATACACCTATGGATGAGAACAATGGGAGAAAGATAAGGGCAGAGGGAAGGGTGGGAGCTGGGTGGAGGGTGCTATGGAGGGGAAAAAAGAGAAACAAATGTAATAATCTGAATAATAAAGATTTAATTAAAAAAATAAAATAAATAAAAATGCTTTTCTTCCATCATCTATGCATAGAATTATCTTTCTAAAAGAAGTAGGAGGCATGGGAATATTAATAAGTTATTTCAAAGTTATGAAAATGTTTTACAATTTTTCTAATGTTCAATCCCTTATTAATTTACATGTAACTTTAAAACTTCGTATCACGGAAGTTTCAAACAAATATGTAAGTTAAGAGAATAGTGCAATGAACCCTCATGTTCCCTCAACCCAACCCAAATAAGTATCAATTCACAGTTGATCTCATTGCATCTGTGCCCCAACCCACTTCCCCTTGTTCTCCAGAGTACAGTATTTTGAAGCAAATATCATTAAATGATCAGATATATCTTTTAAACATTTCAACAAGCTGTAACCAAAGTTCTCAAAGAAGACTGTTTAGGTCACTCTTGATTTTAGAAGTGAACAGTTCCTAAAATTTTGATAGTTTTTGTACAAATAAGCACGTATTTATTATAGATCTCTTTATACTAAAATTTAGATATTTCATTCATCCATCCATTTGTTCATTCATTATACATTCAGAAAAACTTATTAACTACTTATTATACATTCAGCTTATTTGGAGTATGATATTTATCAGGATGATCAATCTGTAACTACATAATGTCTAATCACTGGGGTGTACATTTGAAACTAATATTGTATGTCAACTATAATCAAAAATAGAAAATGATTTAAAACTGAAAAAATGCCATAAGAGAGATTTATATCTTCTTGAGAAGTAACACCATGCATGCCTTCATATAGATTAAAACCGAAACAATCTGTAGTATCAATGAGGAGAGAATATCATAACTGAGTTCCATTCAAGCAAAAGTTCCAAGCAATTTTTCAGATTTACCACTAGGTGGAGAACTCATCTTCTCACCCATATGAGCAAGACCAAATCTCCAGTGCCTGCTTTGTGGGAAGCTTCATGCTAGGGGCTGCAGAGGATCAAAATTAAGATGCATATGATCCTTAAATGCTCCTGTAGTCTAGTGGGGAAAAGATAAGACCTCAATAATTATATTTCAAAGCAGAATATATATATCAAATTATAGACAAGAAGTTCCATGGAAAATAAAAAAAAAATAACTCCAAAAAGTTATAAGTTTTTTGGATGAGACAGTAGTGTTTGAGGTTTTTTAAAATATATTTTATTGATTTTTTACAGAGAGGAAGGGAGAGGGATAGAGAGTTAGAAACATCAATGAGAGAGAAACATCGATCAGCTGCCTCCTACACACCCGCTACTGAGGCTGTGCTCCCAACCAAGGTACATGCACTTGACCAGAATAGAGCCAGGGAGGGAAGGAGGAGGGGGAGGTATCTGGGTAGGCAAGGGGCTGGGGGAGACCCTTCAGCCGATAGGCCAACCAATTAGGGCCAGTGTTTGAGTTTTGAAGTTCAAGTTGCATTTCAACAGGCTGGGTTGAAGAGTGCAGCATAAACCCACACAGAGGCAGAAAGTCATGGTAATGTGTTCATGGAACACCAAACAGTACAGTTTTCTTACAAGAGATAAGACAATGTGTGGTGTAGAACTATATTGCTTTAAATGCGGGGAAGAAGAGATTATAACTAATTCAATCAGTGATGTGGGAGTGGCGGGGGTTGGGGGGCACTGGTTTCTTTGAGGCTCCAATCAATGATCCAGAATCTTATCCTCCAAATTTCTTCCTCAGGCAGAGTCTGGACTCCCTCCTCTGCTTAAGGGCACATACCTCCGTTGTAGACTCAAACCACCCCTACCCTGCCCCCCACATCCCTCACCACCATGTTGAGAAGCAACCAATGGATGTGTCTCTCACTCATCACTGTTTTTCTCTTTCTCCCCTCTTCCTCCCTCCTCTCCATTCTCTCTGTAAAAAAAAAACACACAGACACACAAACAACAACAACAACAACAACAAAAACACTAAACAAAAAAATGAAAAAATAATCTTAGGTGAGGATTTTTAAAAATGTCTATTGAAGTAAAAATGTAATGAACGCAATATTTTATTTTTATTTTTC
>PVJN01061600.1:0-11244 GCA_004026805.1 Lasiurus borealis
TTCAACTTTTTCAACTTTTGCTTTGGGCAGATGTTTTATGAGAGAGTATAAAGCTATAAAAGTTAATATTACTAATAGAATTTGGATATGTTTATTTACTTTGTGTAATTGGAAAAAGATATGCTTACTTTAAAAAATAACAGATTTAAAATATAATTTCATATATATAGCTAAATGTTTTGTTATGACTTGCAAAATAGCATGTCTCATTTATTGTATTTGGTTAATTTTTTTAGATTTGTTTTCATTGTTATAATGCAGCTGATGACATAAGATTTATAATGGAAAAATGAGTACCTTTTGTCCATTTTGCTTAATGTGCTCATTTTGATGGAATAAAGTTCTTAAGAAATTTCCTGAAAAAAAAAGAGGAATTGTGTTAGATCTTTTTAAAATATGTTTTTATTGATTTTTAAAAAAAGACAGGAATGAAGTGAGAGGGAAGAAGGAAGGAAAGAATCGGGGAGAGAAAGAGGAAAAGAAAGACAAACATCTGTTGGTTGCCTCTTACATGCTTCCTACTGGGAATCTAGCCTGTAAGCAGGTCATGTGCCCTGACCAGGAATTGAACCAGTGACATAGTAGTACACGGGCCAGTGCTCAACTAATTGAGCCTCACTGGCTGGTGCTGATTTGTGGGAGCTCTTGTTTGTCGGTAGATGTCTTTATTCATATATATTCTTGGTTGGTATTTTGGCTGGATAACAAATACTTGTTTTTAAATAATGTTACTTCATAATTTTTGAAGACATTGGTCTGGTGTTATGGTTGAAGAATCTGAAGCCATGTTGATACCTTTTTCTTTGTAATTTGCTTTTTTCCTCTGTAGCATCCAGTATTCTGAAACTTTTCAGTTTTATTTCTTGGTTCATGCATTGTACTGAGCTCCTTCAATGTGGAACTGTAATACTATACATAATTTTGAGGAAATTTCTTAAAATTGTTTTTTTTTTATCATTTATTTTCCTGTTTTCTTTTGGTTCTCTCTTTCTGGTACTGTATTTTGGCTGTTACACGCCCTATAATGATTAATTAAAAAGTAATTTGTTTCTTGTTCTTTTGCGAGATTATCTCTTTGAGGATTACTAACACTTCCATTAAATAATTGTACTATGTTGTCATGATTTTCTTTTTCTTTGGTAATTCTTTTATCCTCATCTTTTCATACCCATGCATCCCTCTTTCCCTCCATTTCCCTTTCCCTCTCTCTTTTTCCTTGGTATAATTTACATATAATTATTACCCAATTGAATCCAGTGATATATGAAAAGAATTACACATCAGGACCAAGTAACAGATATTTCAGCACTAAATATTGGTTAACATTTGAAAATTAATCAGTATAATTCACCATATCAGCAGAATGAAGAAGAAAACCATAAGATCATTTCAGTAGAAGTGGGGCATAAATAATTGGTAAACTGTAATAGCCATTTATGATAAAAAAAATACCTTTCAGCTAATTAGGCATAGAAAGAAACATCATCAGTATGATAAAGATTATAAAAAGAAATCTAAAGCCAACATCATACTCAGTAGTGATACATGTTAAATACTTTCCTGTGAGTTTGAGATGGCTTCTATTACAACTTCTTTTTACCAAAGAATGCAGGCTCTAAATATTATTATAGGGCAAGAAAAATAAACAAAAACTGTAAATATTAGAAATATATAAAATCCTTTATTCATGCGCGCGCGCACACACACACACACACACACACACACACACACTTTAAATTTGTTCTATGTTATAGTCCTTCCTTTAATATAATGCATTTATTTGGAATAACAAGAGCAGCATATTCTATGCAGTGCCTTGCATGGTATGTAGAATATGAATTATGCCTCCAAAGTTAATTTATTTAGTATTTTACAAAAGAGAAACCAGAAGTATATATTTTTTAAATTTAAATTTTAATTGATTTCAGAGATGCAGGGAGAAGGATAGAGGGTTGGAAACATCAGTGATGAGAATTATTGATCAGCTGCCTTTTGCATGCCTCCTATTGGAGATTGAGCCTGCAACCCAGGCATGTACCCTTGACTGGAATCTAACGTGGGACTCTTCATTCTGTAGGCTGAAGCTTTATCCACTGAGCCAAACTGGCTAGAGCTAGAACTGTACTTTTGCATAAATAATTTTTAAAAATAATTTGTCAGTGACCACATGGGTGACACTGTTTTGACTGTAAGCAAGCTTATAACTCTCTTAGGAACTATATTAGGCTTGTGCTCATGCAAAAGGATGATCATTTTGGTTTTGAATGTGAACTAGATTTTTGAGAAATGTAGATTCAACCATATTTGTCATTCTTAAGAGTCCAATGTACTGAATATCTGAACTTTCTCCATAAAAACAGTATAGAATAAATTCTTATAGGCTAGGGCTTTATTCTGAAAATAGATGGAAACAATATTCCAAAGTATCTATGAGCCAGATTTCTGTACTCATTCAAAACATTGGGCAGCCAACTTGGCTTATTTTTTCTAGATTATTTCATTGTGGCTTACTGCTGAAAAGCTACTATGATATTTTGTTCTGTTATCCAATGAATTTGCAAATTCACATCTCAAAAAATATTAAAAGTTTAAGAAAACTTAAAATCCACCTCAGTTTTTCCTACTGCAGTTTATATGCCAACTATATTCTGGAGCTTGTAATATTGTACACAGTCCAGACATGCATTTTAAAACACTCATTGTTTCTGGTTTTAAATGACATGAATGGCTGAAATTATTTTTCTAGAAACAAACACGAGCAGAACAACTTTAGAGTTGTTAAATTTTTTTTCATTTACTTATTTTTTTGGTCAATTTTCAAATAGGTGTCCAAGTTTTTCTTATTTTTCTTAAGACACAACTGCCGGTTTCATCCTTTTCACACAACTTAAATGTGTTTTTTAGAGTTTGATTTGTTCAGCTGGATGAAACAGAAAATTTGATTAGGTTCTCCAAGAAGGTCTGTGGCAAATTTTTTTTTCCTGTCAAAACACTAGTAACTTTCCAAAGGTATTGCTTATAGTCATCACCAGTATCTTGCAAAGAGAGAACCATTTTATTGACATTTTAAATGGCCAAACTATGAGATTTAGGCTTTCATAATGTTTTTTGCTCTAATTACCTCTCAGTTTACTGTGTGTGTATGTGTGTGTGTGTGTGTGTGTGTGTGTGTGTGTGTGTGTGTTAATAACACTTAATCTTTATCATTGGAGCCTTTACTACTTTGGATAATTTAGGTTTCAGCAAAATTTGGCCAAGTGTGTTACTTAGATAAATTATGACTGGAGAACATATGTTCTGTTCATCTTGTTTGGTTTGTTTGTCCTTTTTTGTTGTTTTAGTGTCAGATTTTTATTGTCAAGATCATTTTGAAGATACACAGCTTCTTAACTATACAGAGTTGCTACAGTACTTAGCCTTCATCTGTTATATCTTGTATTTTTTCTTTTCTTTCTAATTCCAGGAGTCTGCCTTCTCTGTGAATCCCCTTCTAACAGGATGTCATGGTTTATTTTTCTCCTGTCCTTGGCCATGTCGATGGGCGGCGTTTTAATATTTTACTATCCTCATCCTTTGGGATGGGTTCCTGTTTCTCTGCTATCTTGGGAACTCCTGCTGTTTGACTGTGGTGTTTGCATGTCACTAAACTGTTAGCCATGAACTCTTCAGGCAGACCAGCTGTGCTACGAGAGCTGTTTGTTATGCCTCAGCATGGTGTATTTATTCTCACTTGGCAAGACCTGTGCTTGTTTTTTCCAGTCTGTTGTGGAACAGTCTCCGCAGAAATTCTGTCTTCATCATCTAACTGGGCAGCCTGCACAGATCTCTAGCTCCGGGTCTATGTGTAAAGAGAGGGCAGTGGAGCACATGGGGAGAGGCAAGCATCCAGAGCTGAGTTCTGCATAGGTCTTTGCCACTTGATAGTTGTATGGTGTGTGTGTGAAGGGTAGGGGTGGGGAGATTCACATCATCTCCCCAGACCTGATGGTGATGGGACTGGGTGTGACCACAGAGATCCAGCTATTCTAAGGAGATGCCTCAGGGACCCTTTCCAAGGAGGCCGCTGGTGCTGAAAGGGAGACACTGGCTAATGAGGACTGATTTCCACTGGTCACTGACTAGCAGGAAGCACCCGGCCTCTTAGGTTAATATAAGAAATGTCCAGAGTGATAGAGAATTTTTATGAGTTTGTTGGAGACAAGATATGCCAGGGAGCAAGCTCTCAAATGCTCTTTTGTTCATCTTAAATTTTTTAATTAATTTATTTTTTTGTCAGAGAAATAGTATTTCTAGGGAAGAATGTTTAAGAGGTGTGGCTTTTTTAGTGTTTTAGTTTTTGTGATGTCATGGTGTTGAATTTGCAAAAGCGACCTGAGTAGTCTCAGTTTATACCTATTTGAACCCTGTAATTAGGGACTTTTCCTCTGAGGGCTATGATGAGAAGGAAATATACAGAACAGAAAAGAGAGGAAGTATGTTTATAAATCAGGTGAATAATAATGCTTCTATTTTCCACACGAATGCTATGTTGATTATATCATTATCACCACATTTCCACCGTTCTGCAAGATGCGTCCATTATCCTAGTTCACTGGTAAGACTTGAGCTCAAAGAGGATATGTAATGGGCGTATAAAGACACATCGTTGATAAGCGGTGGATCTGGGATTGGAAGTTTAAAGCTTGCCTCTTAATCATTTAGGCCTCACTTGTCTCCCAATATTTGATTTTTCCAATATTAAAGGGAAACCCTTTTTACCAAATCGAGGTGTTTCTAGGCTTTGTCTCTGCAGAAATGTAACAGTTATGTATTCATTGAAATATGTATAAAGTAGCGCTGTTTTTTTCCCCATTTTTTCCTCCCATTTTGAAGGTCTAAAATATCTTCAGTTGTCCTAGTGTTTTCATTGTACTTGGAGTCGTTGATTGTTTAGTCTAAAGGTGAAGAGCATTAAAAATAGTCAATATGGGTACAGTATATAGGGAAGTCATTATCCTACATAACTACATTAAAAATTTTTAAGCTGTTAGGATAAGGTATGTCACAAAGACAGCTGCAGTCTATTCAAGTTACATTCACCCTAAATTAAATCAGCCCTTTAAAAGAAATGTCGCTTCCCTTTTACAGGACTCTCTATAAACTATTAAAAGTACTTCAAAAGGGTTAGTGACGGATATCTTGAATCAGATAAAAACAAAGGTGTAACATGAAGCAACTAAATTACATGTGAGCTTAATGATTGTGACCCAAATAAACAGACTTGTAATGGAGATGCTGATTATTATCAGTACAGTTTAAATGCTTTTTACTGTAGAACTGTAAAAAAGAATGTGGGTGTCTTAGTGAATTGGACAAGTTGTGGTCTTGGAAATCTGTGTTCATTTATCATAACACATTCCTAGGTGTGAAAGAGAAAACTCATTATTTTCTAAGTCATAGTTATTTTAAGGAAGTGTTCTAAAAACATTCAGCTTTATTGAGAAATAATTTTACATACAATGAAAGTCATTACTTTATATAATCTGATGAGTTTTGCCACATGAATCCAGTTATGTTATTACTATACTGACGGAGCAGTTGGGTCCACAGCTGAACTATACAATCAAAATAGAAAGCCTTTCCATCACTGTAAAAAGTCCCTCTGTCCACTTCTCACTCACTAAAATGGCTGTGTACAAAAGAGGGGTAATAAGTATTAGGGAGGATGTGGTCTAATTAGAACTATCATACATGACTCGTGAGAATGTAAGATAGAACAGCTACTGGAAAACAGCTTGGCAATTCCTTAAAATGTTAACTATGGGTATCTTTAGGTTCACAGCAAAATTGAGCAGAAGATACCGAGATTTCCTTTAAACCAATCCATCTGTACACTTGCAAATCCCCCCCCCATTATCAGCATTCTCCTACAAAGATTTAGGCTTTTCAAAAACAAACCTTTTTAATTTTCAGGAATTTTTACATTAAAATTTTAAAATTCATTTTTATTTCCAAGTTATAGATTTTTTCTTTTATAGTTTTGTGATTTTTGTATTTCATTAACTTAGACACACTTTTTTAGTTACCTTGTGATTTTTGTTCATGACTCATGGGTTATTTAAAAGGTATTTGTTTTTTTAAAATTTTGCATGCCTTTCCCTAATATCTTTCCTTTATTAATTTCTAATTTAATCTTATTGTTATCAGAAGACATAGTTTATATAGACTCCTATTCTGTTAAGTGTTTTGTGATTTATTTTATGGCCCAGAAAATGGTGTATCTTGTTTCATTCTTCTGTATCCATGCAGGTTGTCTTTATGCTTATTCTGTTAGTTATATATATACTAGGGGCCCAGTGCATGAATTTGTACACCTTGAAAGGAACTGTGGGCTTGTGAGGCTGTGGTTGGCACAGGGGCGAGTCTCAGCCCATCTTCTGTGCCTTCTCCCGGCAGCCACGCTCCCACTGCTGCCATCAGAGCCATTCCCGCTGCTGCTGATGGAGCCATTGGAGTTGGTGCCAGTAGTTGGTGTGAGTGACGGCTGGTGTCCTTGACTGCCCCTCAGGAGCAGGGGAAGGTGGAGAAGACCTCAGGGGTGATTGGGGCCGGCACCTGCTGCTTGCACCTACTGATGGCACTGAGCTATCAGGACCATTGACCAGTGCTGGCAGCAGGTGTGAGAGGCAGCTGTCAGCCCTGATTGCCCCTCAGGAGCAGGGGGAGGTTGAGAAGCCCTGAATGGTGATGGGGCCAAAAGCTGCCGATTGCACCCACTGACGGAGCAGTCGGGTCCACAGCTGAACACTGTCAGTGGGTGTGAGCGGGGCCGGTGCTGGCAGCAGGTGTGAGTGCTGGATGGGCCTGTGGCTCATGGAAGCAAAGAATTTTCAGTACCCACCAGAGGCTCAACCTGCCTTGGTCTAGTGCCCCAGCTCACCTGCTCCACCATCCCTCTGTGGCTGACGTCTGCCATATTCTGTGCTCTGCTGCCTATTGCCAGTGACTACCATGTTCCACACGCACCCCCCGGTGGTCAGCGCATGTCATAGTGACCTGTTGTTTGCTTGTTCTGCTGTTTGGTCTCTTTGCATATAAAGGTTTAACGTATATAGATAGTTATTCAAATGTCCCAAAATAATTGTGTGTTCTTCTTATAACCTTTTTTCAGTTCCTGTTTTATATACGTATTTTGCCATTCTGTTGTTGGGAACAAAATTATTTAGGATGATAAAGTTTTCTTTGTACAGTTGATTCATTTTTTTCTTATCAGTGTTAGAGATTTTAGCCATTCTGCTAACTCAGTGATTTTTTTAACCAGTGTGCAACAAGAACTTTTACATCATGCAATACCTGTCTATTTTCACCATTAGGTTATCAAATAAAAAAATGAGAATAGCCACATGAAATCATACGTGAAATTATCAAAATCATACCTTAAAAAAAAAAATCCTCACCCAGTATATGCTTAGAAAAAGGAAGGGAGAGCCAGAGAGATATTTGTTTCACTTATTTATGCATTCATTGGTTGTTTCTTGTATGTGCCTTGACTGGCAATCAAACCTGCAACCTTGGCATATGAGTTCAACCCTCTATCCAACTGAGCTACCTGGTCAGGGCCTCTTTGTATATTTTAGATAATAGCCTTTTATTATATATATAAAATTTAGAAATAGTTTTTCCCATCCTTGGCTTGTCTTATTCTCTTGCTAGTGTATATCCTATCTAATAAAAGAGTAATATGCAGGTTGACCATCACTCCAACACACAAGATGGATGCCCCCATGTGGTCAAAGATTCTGCCTTGATGTGGACACAAGATGTCCACTACAAGAAGGCCAGCAGGGGAGGGCAGTTGGGAAGGACCAGGCCTTCAAGGGAGGGAAGTTGTGGGTGATCAGGCCAGCAGGGGAAGTCAGTCAGGAGGGACCAGGCCTGCAACAGAGGGAAGTTAGGGGTGTCCAGACCTGCAGGGGAGGTCAGTTAGGGGTGACCAGGCCTGCACTGGAGGGCAAGTTAGGGGCAAACAGGCTGGCAGTGGAGCAGTTACGTATCAATTAGGCTGGCAGGGGAGTGGTTAGGAGGTGATCAGGCAGGTAGGTAGAAGTGGTTAGGGGCAATCAGGAAGGCAGGCAGGCGAACAGTTGGGAGCCAGCAGTCCTGGATTGTGAGAGGGATGCCCGACTGCCCGTTTAGGCCCAATACCGGGCATCCCTCAAGGGGTTCTAGATTGGAGAGGGTGCAGGCTGGGCTGAGGGACACCTTTGTCCCCACGCACGAATTTCGTGTACCAGGCCTCTAGTTCAAATATCTTTTTCTTCAGTCTTTTCCCCCCTTTGTGTTTCCAATAGTTTGTATTTTTGCCTCTTCATGTTTTCTAGTTTTTTTTCTGCAGTATCTAATATGTCATTTACCTATCCAATGTATTTTTCATTTCAAATACTGTATTTTTTATTTTTAGAAGTTGTGCACATACTCATGTGCATGCATGTATATGGAGAGATCCCTTCTAATGTCTTTTTTTTTCCTTTTCCTCCCCAATGTCTTGTTAACATGCTTGCATTTTCCTCTACCTTCTTGAATAAATGGAGTATACTTTTCATAGTAGTGTAAATGCCACTTTGTTCTGTTGATTGATTTATCTCATTAATATGGCTCAAATTGCAATGTTACTTACATGCCTTGAAATATTTGTGTAGGTGTTACACATTGTGAATTTAATGTTGCTGAAGGTTGCTGTTTTGTATTCTTTTAAATATTGTTGGTCTTTGTTCTGGGGTACATTTAAATGACTAGGCTTTTTGTTTGGTATGTCTGGAACAGCCTTTAGTCTAAGTCAGGGGTGTAAAGACATATTCTGAAAGGATCAGGTGGAGATATTTTAGGCTGTGAGCATCTGTCACAACTATACACCTTTGTCACTATAGTGCAGCCATTGACAATACTTAAATAAATGAGTAGTACGTTGAGGCATTCATAGGGCTCCTATCAATTGTTCCCCTTGTCTCAAGGATCATTGTCCCATACTACCTGTTGTTCTGTGTCTTTTCATACATTTGATCTGTTTCTTACATTTTCTAGCAGGAGGGTAAATCCAATCCCTGTTAATCTATTGTGGCTGATGTAGAAGTTCAACACTGTGCTTTAATTATAAGTTCTGGGTAGTTTCATATGCATTTTTGTAAATGAAGAAAACAAATTGGGATGGGTTTTGTAGGGTAGTTTAAAATTTAATGTATCTTTGGAGAAGTTGAATCACAGATCCTTTAAAAGGTGCAAGCCTTATAGAAGAATTTCAAGAGTATTATAGCTTTAATTGTGCTGTTTTCTGTCTGGTGCCAGATGTAGTAGCAAAAGAAAATGATAAAAAACACCAAGGGATTCCTTTATTTCTTTTGATCTCATGAATAGGTAAAGAAGGCTTAAACTCCCCCCCACCACCTCTGACTATCATCAAGGGACTACTATGATTCTTTCATTTTAGAGAATGGCATCTTGTTTTTTTCCCCCCATTTGCCTGGGATTCTTTTAGTCTTAAAAGCAAGAAGACTGGGCCTCAGTTGTTATCATTTGAAGTATCTTCTTGGCACCTACTTTTTAACCTAGTTTCATTGAAATTTTCCAATTTGTTGCTGTTACTGTGTCTTGCACGTTTTATGTGTATATGGGCTTACTATAATATTTTGGAATTATCGCTTGTGTTGGAATATGGAAAGAATTTTATTTGAACCCAAGAGAGTTTACTAGTATACAGCTTTATATTTAATAGGAAAAAACAGATTCATGAACTAATAAAAACGCTTATTTTAAAATATATGTGAAAAATAACAATACAACAGTGTGTCTGAAAAGGAGTGAAAAGCACAAAATGTAGAGACAGGGTTTATGATGTATGAATAAATATGTAAGTAAATGAAAAGTGTTGGTCATGTTTTCTCATCTTTGGTGATTGGTCCATAGCTGTTTATTATATGATTAAAATATAAAGAAGAGGTCTACACCATTGAAGAGAAATGAAGCAAGGATTATTAATGGTCTAATTCTTTGAACTCAGGGCCCTATGTGGAGATGCAAGCAAGGGGAATACGGAGTTTTTTACTGGGTCAGAAATGGAAATCATAAATGAGAATTTAGATGCTCACAGTAAACTTTCACTGCTTTCACTGCCACCATGGCACCTGTGAAAAGGATGTGGCAAAGGGAGGCTGAAAAAAAGGGAAAAAAAAAAAGCAGATTCTAAAGTTTACCATTAACCACACCCATCCTGTAGATGATGGAATTGCCAATTTTGAGCAATTTCTTTAGAAGAGAATAAAAGTTATTGAAAAAGCTGGTAATCTTAGTAGAGGGATTGTAACCTTGAAAGAAGCAAGAGCAAGATCACTGTATCTTCGTGATGCCTTTTCCCAAAAGGTATTTTAAATATCTCACCAAGAAATATTTCAAGAAGAATAATCAACATAATTTGTTGCTCATAGTTGTTAATAGCTGAGAGCAGTGGTTGGCAAACTCATTAGTCAACAGAGCGGCAAACCGCAGCTCACGAGCCGAGCTGCAGTTTGCCGTCCACTGGTCAAGAGAGTTAGAAATTGCTTTACTTCCCAATTAAGCAGAATTAAGAAGGGGAGGAAGATGAGGATTAAAACTCATTTATATGGCATATTTTGTATGAGTTCTTCAATAAGTCTTGGAAACAACAACAAAAAATTATAGTGAAGATATAAAAGGGAGGGATGCCTGGCCAGTTGGCTCAGTTGGTTAGAGCTTTGTCCCAGTTTGCCAAGGTTTCAGGTTCTATCACAGGTAAGGGCACATACACGAACCTATTAGTCAATTGAATATGCCCTTCTCCAATTGTAATACACATTTGTATTTTCTTGTCTTTTTAAAATATTTTTATTGATTTCAGAGAGGAAGGAAAAGGGAGAGAGAAATATAAACGTCAGTGATGAGAATCATTGATTGGCTGTCTCCTTCATGGCCCCTACTGGGGATCCAGCCCACAATCCAGGCATGTACCCCTACCGGGAATGGAACCACGAATTTCTGGTTCATAGGTCAACATGCAACCACTGAGCCAACCCGGTGGGGCTCTATTTTCTTGTCTTTATATTTTATTTTTTCCTCTTCTCACCCATATATTCTTATCCTTTAAAACCTTAATTCCAGTTTGGCATTCTTTGTGAAAACTCTCTGATCAACCAAGCAAAGATGACCTCTGTGAACTTTATGAGTGCTTGAAGAGAGAATCTAATGCAATTGTTT